>JBBMKE010433927.1:0-10217 GCA_037834125.1 Lippia alba
TTTAGTTTTAGAATAAATTTATGTGTGTTTAACCGTAAATCACTAATTTTTCCTTAAATTTGAATAGGTCTTCAATAGCATATTGGTGTAATTTTTTCAAAGTTTTAGGGGATAGTGGTAATTTTCGGACTCATGATGATTAAACTCACTTCTGGCAAGGCAGGTCAAATTCTCATTTGAAGCAGCATGCCAAAAATATCCAAGCCCCATGGGCCTCGACGGATATATAACTCAAGCCGTAAATTTCAAAAGTAAACTGAAGAAAGTATAGGATAATAATTAATCATTAACTCCCTATTAACGACAAAGTAAATACAACAAATGGTGTAGTTTAGCGATTCGACGTTATGTTAATTTAGTCAGATATCTCAAATTCAAATTCTGAAAACGCAATTACTATTATTAGGACGATTTACCTTCTAAGTGGTCCGTCCCAACTCAATTTATAGAAATGAGTTATAAGAAGAAAAAAAAGTAAATACAGCCTGGGTAGTTATAACATGTATATATGCATTTTTTTTTGTGTTTTTTAAAGCACACAACGTTATGTTTTAGCCTTTCGGATCTCAAGTTAATATTACATAATATGTATTTGATTTTACGTGTTATGGTCTGGTTTCAATACTCATATCTGAAGTTATGGAAATGACATTAGCGCTTGAGTTTTCAACCATCGTAGATAATTAAAAAGTTTTGAAAATTGAATTATAATAGGACTTGAGCTAACGTTGGGATCATTCTGTTTTAATGTGAGATAAATTCTCAATTTGACATCATATTTTTACATAACTCCCTATAAAATATTGTATGATTTTTTCATAAAATCGTACTTAAAATACCTCTCAAAATATGTTGTATAATTTTAATAAATGTAGTACTAAAATATTTATTGTCGTATTTATATCCTATTATGTTATATAATTTTATTGGGAGTAAAATAAAAATATTTCAAATTGATTGAAAATTATTTCAAACCGGCCTTTGTTTTTATATATAACAATTGGCAAATGGACTTGCACCAACTATTTGCACTTTATACTGTACCAAGTCAAAGGAATAAGCTGCAAAAGCACAATAATAAACAAAAACAAAAGCCATAATATGGTACAAAAATAAACAAATTAATTTGTGTCCACCAAATGAGATATTAAGACATTGTGGGAGAGGTGGGTCACCTAACTACAAGAACATGTCCTTAAACTAGTAAAATATGGATATATTTTATTTTATTTTTTGAAAACAAATATGGATATATTTAGTTAATCATATTTTATCTACTCAAACTTTTCTAGAACCGAGAATTGTTTATTTTTGATTGGTTCTCCATGAAATTAAATAATTTAATAGGCACATATTTTATAAAAGTTGGTCAGTTACCAAAAACAAGCTAGTAAGTTATAAATGCTGGTTGAGGTGACAAACATGCTAAAATTTATTTGGGACAGATAAAGTTTGGTCTACTGAATGGGCCGATAAATAACTATTTTTGATAGCTAGAGGTTAGATATGTTATATCATATTGGGTGTATAAAGTATATACTAAGTTTATTTAGAGTAGTTAACAGACCACCTTTATTTTAACTAAACAAACTCATTATTGTTTTCGCTTAGCATTTTTTGAATACCCTTGAAACAAACTATTGATATTAACCTCATAATTTATCTGAAAGGTTGCAAAAGAAAATAAGTGCAGATCATAAATTTATCATAAAATAAGAGCACAACACCGAATTAATTTCTTTTAATCTTATTCAATACCCTTTTTATTTACATTTTTATTTCTTGTAATTGCATGGTTTTCTCGCTCGTTGGGACTATAATTTCATTTTGCATGGATTCAGATGTTATTTTTGTTTTTCTTTGCTACTTTATTTGGATTACTTTTGTTTGTTACTTTAGTTTAATTACTTTTATTTGGCTCACACGTTCGTTATGAGTGCAATTTTTTAGCTTGCGTAGATTTTGATGTTATTCTTAATTTTTTGTTACTTTATTTTGTTTAATCTATGTTAATAGTCATTCTTTTAGTTTCCGTAGATTGCGATGTTATTATTAATTTTATTTGTTACTTTAGTTTGATTAATCTAACTAAATAATGATTTTTTTTCCTGTTTAAAAGCAATTGAAAATTTTGTATTATAGACCAGCTTATATTTTTCAAGGTTCGTGGTCTTCTCTTTATGGTATTTTGGAATACGCTTTCCTTTATATGAGAGAATTTAGAAAATTTTAGTGGTGATTAGGTCATTTTCTCAACGAGATGATTCAAAATTATGAGAAGACTTGATTTTACCTATCTATTACTTGTATTGGTGGTAATTTGTAATGGAAGAAGTTCTTTGAGATCGTGTACGAAATGAAAACGATGGTGGTGGTTCTTAGCTTGTAATAGTGATGGTGATATGTAACTAAATATTGTGTGGCCATAAAAACATGAGCAAATCTAAAGAGCATACATATATTACAACAGAATTTTTTTGTGTGGGATTAAATTTGTACCGGATAGTTAGGAGTTATCTATTTTATTAATTTTTTTTTTAATTTATAAAAAAGATATTACACAAAATAAGGCAGGCATTTAAATCATGTACCAATAGTGCATGTTAGAAGTAATTTGGTTCGTCATGGTTAGGTATAGATGGGTTTTCTATATCTATATATTTATATTTTTATTATTATAAAAATACAAATTGGATTTTGAGTTTCTTCAAATTTATTAATCGTTCTAAACAATATTATAAATAATTAATTTATAAATATTAAAAAGAACTTATGTTCATAAAATAGGACTCTTTGTAAAGTAAAAATAAGACTTTTTCAATTTATAAAAAAGTATCCATAGTTCAACTACAATTCTTTTTATATCAATGTATAATGTAAATTGCTTATTCTTTTAATTTTAAGGGCCTGCAAATTGAAATGTTTACTTAATGAAAAATGTCTAACGAATTAAAAACAACAAATTAATTTACATTATAAATCTTAGAAATCAGATATTTTTTATAACATTTTTCGAAAGTGTGTATCACCTATTTCTATATAAATATCAAACATAAAAATTATATAATAACATGTTTTGTGATTAATCAAGAATCCTTTAATAATATAAAGTGGAAAACACAGAATTTTGGTTCCGTATGGTGAAAAAAAGTAGCATTGCAAGTAATGTTATTTTCATTTAACTTTATCCCGAAAACAAAAAACGTTGCAATTTAAATTCCATCAATAAATTCTTGGACAAGGAAAAAAATGATTGCCTCATATGCGTTAGTGGGTCTTTTGAAACTTATTGATCATCTTAAATGCCCTCAATCATGTTAATAATTTTTATTCAAAATAATTATGTAAATACATATTATAAATTATTAATTTAAAATATTAAAAAAAAAGTTATAGGCTTAAAATAGAACTATTTGTAAAGTAAAATTAAGACCCTTTCAATTTATAAAAAATTTATACATAATTCAACTACAACTATTTTAATAGTTATATGTTATTTAGTTCTATTCAAAATGAAAATTGTTTATTTTTCCAATTTTAAGTCCTAAAATTTGAAATATTTTATAATAAGAAATATCTAAGGAATTAAATATTTACAAATGTTTACATTATAAATCTTAGTAATAGGATGTTTTCAATTATATTGCTAAAGTGTGTTTCTTCATTTCTATATAAATATCTTACACAAGAATTATATAATAACATATTTTGTGATCGATTAAGAATTCTTTTAATAATAGAAAGAGGAAAAAGAGGAATTTTGGTCCCATATGATGAAAAAAGAGGCATTGCAAATACTGTTGTTTCCGTACGTTATTAATCCCAATGAAGCAATCACTTAATTTAAATTTCTCTCTATCTCTAAAGTTTCTATTGAAGTATTACAACTACTCACAATTTTCTTTTTTTGGCCGCGTTAACCTTAGGTTCACGACCTTGGGAGACGACTACGGAGTCTCATCTGCCAAGAAACCTCCTCACCTCCTACTTATGCCGCAAAGGTAAGTGGGAGACTGATAACAGATTCCTTTCTCAGGCATGATGAGAAAGCAAAACTGAAGAGCTTTGATCTGTCAATTTCACGCCTCTAGGACGGATCACTGAGTTCAAGGGCCTTTTGATGCCAACCTTCACTGGTAAGAAATGTGATAAACATACTTTGTCCTTCAAGTTAGCCTTGATTGGAAAATTTTCAAGGTACAGTGGCTTATCCGACTGCCTATGCCGTACCGGTCTCCACTCGTACACAAGCTCCTGGATCCACATATCATATCATACCATACATAATTGCTAATATTTTGTGGCCATAACTCGCTGCATAACCATATCATATCATACATATCATAATTTCCAAAAAATGGCTTACATATACCAACATACATAATTTTCAGAACCCAAAGGTGTGTCACAAGATCATAAACATATCATATTCAACACATAGGTACCATAAAATATCATATATACTCGCATACGGGGTAAAATCATCACATGAAGGGGCATATGTCAATAACTGCACAAAATCCTAAACCTCACATCGAAAAAGTAGAGTCTGAGAATATGAAGGGCCAAACACTCACCCTTGGGCTCACCCGCACCACCAAACTCTGAACAAGATAATAGAAACTCAAACTTAGACGCTATATGAACCATGTAAGACATACGGTGTTCAAATATGAATGTTATCCATTATGAGTATGAAGTGTACAAGTTGCCACATAGCATAGTTTTACATAAATCATCAAATGCAATTAAATGAAGTATTAAGGTTTAACAATGCATTAGAAATCATATCGGATCATACTAATCACAAAACAACTCAAACGAATCAAGCATACACAAAGAAGGAAAGCAAAAATACATACAGAGGCATTGGAATGGCCATTCCCATGCTCAAGGTAGCATGGGAATGGTCGTTCCCCCAGGACAAGTCAGCGATACTAGGAAGGGTCATTCCCAGCCCCATGCATAAATGGGAAGGTCGTTCCCATCCGCGGCGCAGACGTCATAAGGGCACGAGAAGGGCCAATTGAGGCACACGACCACCATGGGAACTGCTGTTCCGGCCTGAAAACTGGAGCAGAACAGTGACCTTCAGGAAGAAGAAGCTCCAAACCAAAAATGGCGATTTCAACAACAAAACCACCATCAATCAACACCATAATCGAGCATATAATCACATCAATCATGCTAAACCATAAAACACCAATTAATTTGAGTTTAGAAAGGTTTTACCCAAAACTCCAATACCCAATTTCAAGGTTTTCAAGCTTTCAATAATGGAGTTATGCAAATCTAGACCTCTAAACATGAATTTCCACCAATCAATTCACATAGGGAGCATATACAACATCAAAGCATGCTTAAGGATCCTTGAATTCAACCATATTACCAAGTTAGAGCTTAAATTCCATTTTCACATGATGTCACCAATCCATCAAAACTCAAGCTCAAACCAAGATTAGAATCGGTAAATAAACACGAAACATACCTTGATTCATGAAGGGAAGAAGAAATGAGAGATACGAGGTCGTAGGAAGAAGGGTCTCTAGCCTTGATCTCCTCTCTCAAAGGGGCAACCAACCGCCCGAATCACTGAAGCATTTCCTTGTCTCTCCTTTGTGAAGTTAGTTGTGGGTTTGAAATGAATGAAAAAGGGGATCTAAGATATATATGGTAGGTGGCTTTTCAGTTTTAGGTCAAATTTGGCGAAACGGTCTAAATGAATTCTAAGTTAAGTGAATCGGATATAAAAGGCTTTTAAGGCATGAAATGAATTCTAATGGGCCCGCATTTATGAAACAAACCCAATGGTGGTGTCGGAATTCGAATTCGAATTCCCGAGCCCGTATTGGTCAGAACGACCCCAAAACCAACCTAACTTAAATGAGGCCCATATCACAAATAGGCTAAAGTCCTATTTCACATTCGATTCCAACAATTTAGTTTATTTCTCACGTTGTCATGCAAGAATTCATATTTTACTCTTGTCCATTTTAACCGATTAAATCGCGTAGACATTTAAAGTTGGAAATTAACACACAAATGCGTAAAGTAAACTCTCTCGTGACGCATACCTGGATGATTATCGAACGGAGTGTCACAACCTCCCCCCTTAGGAGAACCTGATCCCTAGGTTCGTTGCTTGTCTGAAAACAATCCCGGGTACAACCTCCTCATCTTCTCTTCAGTCTCCCAAGTTAATTCCTCCGATTTTTTATCTCACCACAACACTCTGACCAAATGAATCTTCTTGTTACTCGATACTTGCAACTTGTGATCCTGAATCTCAATCGGATGCTTCACTATCGTCAAATCTGACTCAAGTTGTGTCCCATCAACCGATAGAATAGAAGACTCATCGGGGTAGAACTTCCGAAGTTGCGAAACATAAAATACGTTATGAATCCCAGTCAAACTCGGGGGTGAATCCAATCTATACGCCACCTCTCCAATCCTTTCTATAATTTCAAAAGGACCAAGATATCGTGTACTTAACTTCCCACCTCGACTAATACAAGAGAAGCCCTTCCTCGGAGATGCCTTCAAGAAGACACAATCTCCAACTTCAAACTTAAGGGGCCTTCTCCTCTTGTCCGCATAGCTCTTTTGTCTATCCTGAGCCACTTTCATCCTTTGTTGAATCAACATAACTTTCAATCCTAGCCGAAACCTTAGCTCTTGTGAGCTTACTCTCCTTAGTCCATCTCCAGCCATCAATATCCCAAATACAAAGGAGATCTACACTTCTTCTAATAAAGTTCTTCATACAGAGCCATACCGATCGACGCTTGATAATTGTTGTTGTAGGCGAACTCGATCAACACCAAATGCTTATCCCACTTATCCTTAAAGTCCAATGTGCACGCCCTCAACATATCCTCGATGTACTTAATCAGTCGCTCGGATTGTCCATCAGTCTGAGGATGCGATGCGGTACTAAATTTGAGCTTCGTACCCAAATGTTGATGAAGATCCTGCCAAAAACTAGCCGTGAACACCATCCAAAACGATCCTGGACAGGACTCCATGCAATCTCATTATCTCATTGTAGTACAATTCTGCCAACTTGGGCACCTTGTCCGTCATCTGAACCTTAAGAAAGTGAACAGACTTAGTCAAACAATCTGCGATCACCCAAATCCCATCGAAACCTCTCCTAGACCTGGGCAGGCCGAACACGAAGTCCATCGTCACCTGCTCCCACTTCCACTCCAGAATCGAAAGTGGTTGGAGAGTACCTCCTGGTTTTTGATGTTCGGCTTTAACCATTTGGCACGTCAGACATTGCTTGACGAAGAATGCAACATCCCTCTTCATGCCACTCCACCAGAATGCTCTTTCAAATCCCAGTACATTTTTGTACCACCGAATGAATGGAATTACCGGAGCGGTGCGCCTCCTCAAGTATCTCCCTCATGAGTTGGTCAGGCACGCACACACTTGCCTTAAATCTGAACAACCCGAAATTGTCAAATCTAAACTTAGTCTCTAGATTGCTTCTTGATCGAGTAACCAACCTCTGAATCTCAACATCCATAGGCTGAGCCTCAAGCATCTCTGTCTCAAATGAGTCTGTACCATAATGTTGTCTAACCTTGCCTCGAAAACCACAACTGTCGAACTCTGTCCGGACGACCCAGCTTCTAAACTCGAGACATAAGTTTTCCTACTCAAAGCAACAGTAATTACATTTGCCTTACTCAGATGGTACTGTATCTTGCAATCGTAATCATCTAAGAAGTCCATCTACCTTCTCTGTTTGGGATTAAGCTCTTCCTGCGTGAACAAATACTAAAAGCTCTTATGATCAGAGAATAACTCAAATGTAGCACTGTAGAGATAGTGGCGCCACTTAGATAGAGCAAAGACCACTGCTACAAGCTCCAAGTCATGGGTAGGATAGATCAGATCATGCTCCTTCAACTTCCTAGAGACATAAGTTATGACCTATGTTGCACGGATACGGACACGGCGACACGAACACGACACGACACGGATACGGCGACACGAATTGTTTTGAGAATTTCCCACATGAGAAGTGTCGGACGCGGTGTCGGACACGGGTGTCCCACACGACACGACACGACACGGCAAAATGATATTTTTAGAAGTGTCGGTGCATTAGAGGTTATGAATCGTCATTTTGCATCAACACGCACTAATCCGTCTTTAGAAGCATCGGCATATACTGCATAGCCCTCGATACCCTTGGATAGAGTCAAAACTGGCGCTGAAGTCAACTTCTCTTTCAAAGTCTGGAAGCTCCTTTCACATCTATCATCCCACTCAAACTTAGCTTCCTTCTGAGTCAACCTCGTCAACGGAACAACAATCTTAGAGAAATCCTTGACGAATCTTCGATAGTAACTTGCCAAACCCAGAAAACTCCAAACCTCAGAGGCATTCCTTGGCCTCTCCCCAATACAACAACATCTCAATCTTAGAGGGATCGACCTCTATACCATTGCATGAGATGATGTGTCCAAGAAACACAATCTTATCAATCCAAAACTCACACTTGCTGAACTTAGCATACACCTTGCGCTCTTTAAGTGTCTCCAACACAATCCTCAAATACTGAGATGCTTCTCAATCAACTTAGAATACAGTAGGATGCCATCTATGAAAATCACCATAAATCTACCCAGAGAAGGCCTAAACACCTTGTGCACCATATCCATAAACACTTTAGAAGCATTCATCTAACCGAACGGCATCACAACAACATTAAATTGCCCCATATCTCATGTTGAACCCAGTCTTAGGGATGTCCTCATCTCTAATCCTGAACTTATAGTACACCTGTCTCAAATCCAACTTGGAAAACACCCTTGCACTTTGCAAACTATCAAACAACTCCTCAATATGTGGCAACAGGTACTTGTTCTTAGTCGTTATCCTATTCAGCTCATGGTAATCAATGCACATCCGCAAAGTCCCAGCTTTCTTCTTGACAAATAGGATCGGAGCACACTACGGAGAAGTACTCGGACGGATATAACTACTATCCATGAGCTCAACCAACTGCTTCTTTAATTCCTTTAACTCAGCTGGAGCCATCCGTTAAGGAGTCTCAGAATATGGCTCGGCTCCGGGATGAATATCCACAACGAACTCAATATCTCTGTCCGGCAGACAACCCAAACTCTCAGGGAAAACATCCGAATAATCCCGAACGACCTCCGTCTCCTAAAGCTTAGCCTGATCCTTAGGCTTATTAAATAGATAAGCTATGAATCCAGTCGCTGCACTTCGAACCAACTTGCTAGCCTTAACAAATGACAAGAATGGACTAGAAATCTAGCGTTGTCTAGAAAACACCACAGACCCGAAAGTAATCTTCTTCGCATGACAATCCATCACAGCCCCATGTCGGTACAACAAATCCATCCCCAGAATAACTCTGTACATCTTCATCGGCATCACCACCGAGTCAGCAAGAAACACACGACCCTCAAAACTCACTGGCACCCACGTACTACTCTATCAGTCTGCAAGCTCCCCCACCCCAAAGGGGAACTAACCACATAAGCATACGCAAATAACTCAACATGCAATGGCAAGGAAGCAAGAACACTCTGGGTGATAAAGGAATTAGTGGCACCCGGATCAAATAATGTATGTAATGCAATACTATGTATGTGTATAGTACCTTCAACAACAGCATTCTGGCCGATCTTAGCTGCTTCTTCCTCGCCCTCTAATGCATAAGTAAGTGCCTAAATCGTGGGCCCCTTCTTCGGGTAAGTGTCCATCTTATACAAATCAGACCCACAAATCAAACACCGACCCAGATATCTCCAACACGTATGTAACAGGTGATGTCCCTGACAATGTGACCAAGTGGCAGGTGGCGGCAAAGCCGGAGCTCCCGTAGGTGCAGCTAGGCGAGGCTTCTTATTAGCGAAGCCCTAAGAAAGGTAAGTCGGTACAGAAGGAGTAGAAGTATGAACAACGGGCTTCTTGCCCGATCTAGAACCTGATCCATCTCTAGAAGAGAAAGATTGTGACATCAACCTCTGCTCAGAGCCTCAACCTGATCAGCCTTCTTCGTAACCTTAGACTAAGTAGAGACATTAGTAGTCTAGAGTGTCCTTTGAAGGTCATCACAAAGTTTATGCAGAAAGTGTCAAGCTCGATGTGTTGGAAAACAGAATCAGAAAAGCAGCGGAATTTAAAAATTTTATCCAACAAAAGGACCGGGGCTCGCAATTGTG
>JBBMKE010433935.1:0-10217 GCA_037834125.1 Lippia alba
AATTCGTTATTTTATTCAAAGATTGTCTGTGATTACATAAGGAAAAGTCCAAAGCAGATATTACAATCGGCTTTCTATGGCACTATTCCTAACAGTCATCGCATGGATATTTGTTGAAGCTACTACACTAGTGACATTCACATCAGCTGCGTCTTCACTTTCAAGGATAATTTTGCCTTCTCTTTCTAGAGCCATGATCTTCTCTCTTAGGGCAAAACATTTCTCTGTCGGGTGGTTAATGACTCGATGTTATTTGCAGTATTTCGGGTCATTCACTTTCCCACTCTCCTTGGGGGGTTTTGGCTCTGGTAGCTCTATCAACCTCTTTGTTAGCAACTCGTCAAAAATGTGTGAAACATCTGAGTCTGGGAAGGGCTACTCTTTTTCTTGTATCTCCTTCAGTGTAAGTAGACGTCTTTCATTTTTTGCGGGCTGGCTTCCAACTTTGGTTTCAATAGGTGTTGCCTTCACTGCCATAGACTCCTTTGTAAAGGGCTTAAAGAACTTCTCACTCCTCCGCACATCCTTTTCATCATTCCTTTAATTTTCAGAAGAAGTGTTAGTACCATAGTGTTCAATACTTAGTTCCATATCATGATCTCGTGTAGCCAATTCTTCAAATCTTCGGGGCTTGATGCCTTGCAAGATGTAAAGTAATCCCCAATGCATACCTTGAGTACACATTTCAATCACAGACATCTCTGAAAGTCTATCTTTGCAATTCAAACTCAATGCTCGCCAACAATTGATGTAATTAATGACTGGTTCATCTTTCCATTGTTTCGTATTGGTGCGCTCGATCATACTTACAGTGCGACGCGTGCTGTAGAAACGATTCAAGAATTCTCTTTCCATTTGATTCCCACTGTCAATCGATTATGGCTCCAAGTCAACATACTAATCGAAAGCATTTTCTTTAAGTGACCGCACAAATTATTTCACCAGATGATCACCGTACGTCCCTGCATTGTTGCATGTTACCACAAAATGAGCGATATGTTGCTTCGGATTGCCCTTTTCCATCAAATTGCTGAAAACTCGGTGGCTGATAACCCATCGGCATCCTCAAAGAACTAATGTGTTTGGTGTAAGGCTTTGAATATGTTGGATAGTTTGGGGAGGACGCACCATATTGAGCTCAAATTGTGTTGGTTATCATATTCTGCAGCTCTTGCACAGATAGGGTAGCGATGGATTCAGTGGAGTGATTAGGCTTTAATCCAGAATCATGTTGAGGAGACAAATTCACTTGCTTTCCATCCATGGTGGCTTGAGAGTAACGAGTTGACTGACCGGGATTGCAATCTTCTAACTTATTCATAAGTTGAGCAATTTGGAAGTCTTATCCTCCAAAGTCTTTTGCAAGTTAGCTATTGCTTGAGCCATTTGGACAACTTGCTCTTCGAGAGTTATGGTCCCCGTCTATTCAGTAAAATGGGTTTCCCTTGATTTAGTTTCCCTTGGGGTTGAAGGAGTTGAACCATCCGATGATTTCGAGTCACGACCATCTATAGAGGATTGCATAGTGCCTTCTTGGTCCTTCGAGTCAATTCCCTTGTTCTTCGGGTTCGTTTGGACTTTATGGACCATCGAGTATTCATTGAACTTCAGGAAGAAATGAGAGGTAAGATCTGTCCCACTGGGCGTGCCAATCTGTTTGCACTAAAAATTCGCGTTATTGATTTTTAGTTAATGTCGAATAAATAATACAAATTATTTGAGAATTCAATTTAAAGTGGGTCTTCAATCTTCACTTGATCCTCTGATTCTTCCTTCGAACTTCAAGTTGTTGGAATCTTCAACCGGTTCTTGATGAACTTGATGGTTTGATCTTCTTTAACTTCAAATTTGGACTTGAATAACGTTAATTCGTAGGTCTTTCGACTTATTTACGAATTAAATGTTGGTTTTTGAGGGACTTGAACTTGAATAACGTTAATTCGTAGGTCTTTCGACTTATTTACGAATTAAACGTCGGATTTTGAGTACTGGACCAGGTCCAGTTCACGGGCGATCATACGTCGATGAATGAGCAACCCATAGAGGAGGTTTTGGCGGAGGCGAGCCATGCTTTAATAGCTGTAATGCCTCTTCCTTCCTTAAGCTTTTCTTTACGTGTATACTTAAACTCTTATAGAATCCTTCACTAACTTTAGAGATTCTCCTTGTGCAGGGGGTTCTTCCGAGGATGAAGAATATGGAGATGCGGGCCCAGGCTTACACCAAACGCGAGACGCACTACAAGAGGCTCGTGAGGATCAACGATCTGGACTCCCTCAAAAAGAAAATTCTGGATTTGAATGGTGAGGTTGGGACTCTGCAAGCCTCGGTTAAGGATAAGGAAGCTCGGATCCTAACCCTCGAGGGGAAGCTGAAAGATTTGGGAGATAAGCATAAGAAGGGTTTTGAGGAATGGAAGAAGAAGGAGGAGCAGTACAAAAAAGATGTTGCGGAGCGTGAGGTGAGGCTCCAAGAGTTGGCCAAGAAGGTTGAAGATGTGGAGAACCGATCGCTGGCCATCGAATTGAGGGTCGAAAAGGAGGCTGTGAAGAAGTTTGTGCGCAGTAAGGCCTTTGACTTCCTGGCCAAACTTCACTGCATCGTCTCAACCCAAGCCTTCTTCTGGAAGGGTATTGGGCAGCTTATAAATTTGGGGTTGGCTCCAGCTAACTTTAGAGAACACCCTCAACTGGATATGGAGAAGGATGAGAACCTGGAGACGATTCCGGGGGTCGGCGGCGAGGTCTCCGAGGAGGACATGGTAGAGCCAGAGTATGCGGAGCTTGTGCATACTATGCAAGTGGAACTCTTGGCTGCCAACATGCCCCCCGTTGGGAGAGTAACGCTCGATGAAGGCGAGCCTCTAAACCCAACTCCTTAGCCATCGCTCCTCCCGAGCCAGAAGAACCTGTTGCCAATGTGCCTGCTGATCCTTCCAACGTTCCAAGTGCTGAAGTTTCCAACGCTGCCTCTAATTCTCTTGCTCCTTGATTCTTTGCTGCTATTTCCCTTGATGTCTTCCATTTTTCATTAAATTTTGAAACAATTTCTATCTTTGAGATGTAATAGGATGAACACTCTTAGAGATTTCTGTCAATGCCCTTATTTGAATAAAGGATCCTTTTGCTTTCTGAGTGCTTGCTTTCTCCTCTTTGATAATCCGTTTACATGTATTGGGCTGTTGTTTGATGGCATTTCTGAGAATGTTCGCTTTGACCGCATAATCGTAACCACGCGAGTGATTAGTGAGGGCGCGAGGGAACGTCTGTATGA
This sequence comes from Lippia alba, assembly GCA_037834125.1. Classification (NCBI taxonomy): domain Eukaryota; kingdom Viridiplantae; phylum Streptophyta; class Magnoliopsida; order Lamiales; family Verbenaceae; genus Lippia; species Lippia alba. The sequence continues at coordinate 3,274 of JBBMKE010433935.1, forward strand.
GGCTTTCCCTGGCCAGGTAAAAATAAGAAATCCAGAATACCCAAAATAAATGCTAAGTGTGAGGAACCTTAAGAGTGGTAAAAATAATTGAAGTATTTATTGACCCTGAATGACTTGAACTTAGGAAATGTTAGGGATTTCACTAAGTGTCATGGTAGAAAACAATCCGTCAGAGGATGGTGATCCACCAGGGAAATGCAGGCGTAGGCTAGGGTGTGACCCTCGAACCTATTCACTCGTGCCATTTGCCTACTGAATCCTCTCATTTAAGAGGGACTAGAGTAGGGAAAATGTTGTCTCAACGTGGAGATGGCCTGACACGGAGTTAAGCACAACTGACCCTCGTGAGGTGTTCGCACAGTTTAACGATGAGAGATAAATTAAGCAACTGCATTCCACGCTTTCATTTCATTAAGAAGAGATACATTCCACCCCGAGGGGAAATTATACAATGCTTATACGTAGAACCTTCTGAGATTGCAAGCATTCCACGGTCGGGGTAAACGCTCGCCTTCTGAGATCTAACTTCCCCACGTGTTTAGAAGCTTCAACTTTCTTGAGAACTAAGTCTCCTAGATGGAAGGTTCTTTCTTTCCGACCATTGCCTTGTACTTGTGAATGCGAGCCCAAGCGGTGTCGCGCTTTTCGTCGATTAGGTCAAGTTCCAGCGCTCGATTGCTGTAATTAGCAATGGGCTCGAAGTAGGCTACGCGTGCAGACTCCTGAGCGAGTTCTGTAGGTATCATTGCCTCGAATCCGTATGTTAGGGCATAAGGTGTCTCACCCATTGCCGCTCGTGGGGTAGTACGGTACGCCCAGAGGGCTCCTTAGAGTTCCTCAGCCCATTCTCCCTTTTTACTTCCGAGCATCATTTTGAGATGCTGGAGTATAATCCTATTTGTGACTTCAGCTTGACCGTTGGCCTGAGGGTGACCCACGGAAGTGAAGCGTTGCTCAATTCCTAGCTCTGAGCACCAATCTCGAGTGTCTGCAGCAATGAATTGTGAGCCATTATTTGAGATGAGTACCCTCGGAATACCGTAACGGCAGATGATGTTTTTCCATATAAAGTCTCTAACCATCCTGAAGGTGATTTTGCGACCGCTTCTCCCTCGGCCCACTTGGTGAAGTAGTCCACTGCTATGATAGCAAACTTTCGTTGGCCGACCGCCATTGGAAGGGGCCCTACAATATCAATGCCCCATTGGTCGAAGGGCCATGACACTTCGACGGGGATCATGTGGGCCGCTGGAAGCTGTGGAACTTTCGCATGGAATTGGCACTTGGGGTACTTCTTGGAGTGATTGATGGCATCCTGCAAGACCGAGGGCCAGTAGAATCTGCTCCTTAATATTTTTTTAGCTAAGATACGCCCGCTAGAGTGATTTTTACAACTGCCACTATATATGTGCTCCAGGACTTCCTTGGCTTGCGAGGGTCTAAGGCACCGCATTGGGGGACCCTGAAACGAATGCTTGAAAAGGCGTCCCTCGTGGTCTAGGGAGAACCTAGGAGCTTTGTTTCTGATCTTCCTTGCCTCGATTTTATTGCTCGGAAGGGTTCCGTCATGTAGAAACAAGATGATTGCGTCGAGCCAACAAGGCTCTGCTGGATCAATCATATTCACATGCTTGATTGGCTTACTTTCCTCTATCAGGGGTCACTCGGTTCGTAAGAAGGTGACTGCACGCTCGCACGTTCCATCAATTAACGATGTAAACTTTGAGAGGGTGTCCGCATGCTCATTCTCTGTTCGCGGGACCTGTAGTAAGCGGAACTCCTTGAATTCTGCAATGATTTCTTTCACCTTTGCCAAGTAACGTACCATGGTGGTTTTTCAGGCTTCGTAAGTTTTGTCGATCTAATTTACAATCAACTGAGAGTCTACGTACGCGGTTACTCTGTTTGCTCTGCTTTTCTGAGCGATGCTTAGACCTTGAACCAGTGCCTCGTACTCGGCTTCGTTGTTGGTGGCCTGGAACGCCAGCTTGATCGCAAAGTCCAGTTCTGTTCCTTGGGGATCCCTGAGGGATACCCCGGCTCCCCTCCTTGCGAGGTCGAGGAACCATCTGTGTGTAATAACCATAGTCCGTCTTCCGCGAACGGATGGGTGTCCAATCCAAAACGCTCGACTAAGAGATCTGCTATGGCCTGGGCCTGTATTGCCGTGCGTGGATCGAAGCTGATGTCAAACTGGCTCAATTCAATTGACCATTTGATTAATCTCCCGGAGAGATTAGGCTTGGCCAGGACTTATTTGAGAGGCTGATCCGTAAGAACTGTGATGGAATGTACTTGGAAATACGGTCTTAATTGTCGGGAAGCGTTGATGAGAGCGAATGCGAACTTCTCAATCTCCGCATACCTTCTCTCTGCTCCTTGCAGGGTTTTGCTCAGGTAGTACACGGGGAGATATTTACGCTCGCGGATTGCTACAAGCACAGCGCTCGTAGCTTCCAAGGAAATGGAGAGGTAGACGAACAAACGCTCCCCTTTCACTGGCTTGGTCAGGAGAGGGGCACATGAGAGATACTGTTTCATGCTTTGCAGTGCTTGCTCGCATTCCGGGGTCCACTCAAAGTTGCGAGCATTTTGTAGAATTTTGAAGAAGGGTAGGTTTCGATCGGCAGAGCGAGAAATGAATCTGTTAAGGGAGATTATTTTTCCTACTAGGACTTGAACTTCCCTGACATTCTGATGGGAATGAATATCCAGTATAGCTTTGATCTTCTCCGGGTTGGCCTCAATCCCCGTTGGCTGACCATATAACCAAGAAATTTGCCCCCGCGAACACCAAATGTGCATTTGGAAGGATTGAGCTTCATTCCATACTGCCTGAGGATACTGAACGCTCGTTTGAGGTCCTTCAGGTGTGAGCCCTGACGTTCACTTTTCACAATCATATCGTCCACGTAGACTCCATGGATTTGCTAATTTCAGGCTCGAACATTCGGTTCACAAGGCGCTGATAGGTAGCTCCCCCATTCTTGAGGCCAAAGGGCATGACTAGGAAGCAATATACTACCACATGCACCACAAATGATGTTTTGGGACGATCCTCTGGAGCCATGAATATTTGGTAGTATCCCTGGAACGTGTCCATCATGCTCATAAGCTCGCACCCTACCGTTGAATCCACTAATTGATCAATGCGAGGTAGAGGATAGGGATCTTTGGGACAGGCCTTGTTCAAATCCGTGAAATCATTGCACATGCGCCACTTGTTTGAGCTCTTGGGCACGAGAACGACGTTGCAAAGTCATTCTGGGTATAAGATTTCTTCAATATACTGAGCGTCGAGGAGTTTGTTGACTTCCTCCTCAATGACTTGCTTACAAAATCCGTGAACATCTCGGTTCTTCTATTTGATTGGTTTGAACGCTGGATCCACGTTGAGACGGTGGACGATGACGCTCGGGTCAATGCCTGTGAGGTCTGAAGCTTTCCAGGCGGAGACGTCCAAATTTTCCCGAAAAAATTCGACCATTATTACTTGGTCTAGTCCCTTGAGACTCGAGCCTATCTGCTTAGTCTTCTCAGGGTTCCCTAGCTCCAACTCGATGGTGAAGAACTTCTCCGTGGGCTCTATTCTCGCCTCGAGTCGCGGAGCTTCGAGAGCTCATTTATTGCCTGTGAGGCGGTTGTCCATATCTTTCGAGGGTTGGTCCTCTTCACTATCCAATGATTCCTCGATGGCACCGCGTAGTGGATCGCTCACAGTAGACTTAGACTTTTTGTTTTTGTTCCTCTTCTTATAGAGCTTAGCCCGTTTTCGCTCCGTCGAGCTTGGAAAAGTCTACAGTCTTCCTCATAGATCCTGGTTGAGGGGATGGCTTAGGCTTGTGGCTTCTAAGGGATAGGATATAACATTCCCAAGCCTCCTTTACATTGCACAGAACCTCTCCTGTTCCCTCGGATGTTGGGAATTTGATTTTCTGATGGTATGTGGAGATGACCGCTTTGAAGTCGGCGAGGGCTGGTCGTCCAATGATGATGTTGTAGGGCAAGTCCACTTCGACAACTGCATATAAAACATTAAGCGTTTTTCACTGTGGGGCACGACCAAAGGAGGCGGCCAAGCGTATTTGTCCGCGAGGGACAAGCTCGGAATCCCCAAAGCCAATGAGGGCTGTTCTGAGGGGTTCGAGAGGCTGGTTCGTTAAATTCATTTTTTGGAACGTTGAGTACAACAAAACATTGACAGAGCTCCCATTGTCCACTAAGACCCTCTTTACAACATGATTATGAATGTCTACACTAACCACCATGGGGCAGTCAAAGGATTCACTGACCCCATGGGGTGTTACAATGTGCACTAGGTCTTTGTCACTGAAGCCAACAATGTCATTCTCGTGCGAGCGTTGGCTGGCTTCCACAGAGTAGATGGATTGGACCTTCTGGGATTTCTGGTCATAACTGCACATCATGCGATGGCGGGAGGCATTGGAATCTCCCCCCGAGAATCCGCCTGCGATCATATTGATGACCGCATAGGGCTGGTTCTCCAACTCCCCAGTCTTCTTCTTTCCTCGGTCGCTCGTCTCAGACTGGCGATGATGAGGGCTTCTTGAGCGCGACCGGCTCCTCCTTCTAACATGAGCGCGTTCATTGCAGCGCTCGTCAAATCTTTCCAAGGCCCTCACAAATTCCTTGAGGTGACCCCCAGCGATAAGGAGCTGGATCTCTCTCTCGAGCTGGTGGCAATCGTTGGTGTCATGCCCCTTTTGCTTGTGAAAGGCACAGTATTTATCCGAGCGTTTTTGAACCTCGGTTTCCCTCATCTTCAGCGGTCTTTTGAAGAGTTTCTTGTCTGCGATATAGTAAATTTCAGCAATCGGCCTGTTGAGCGGGATACGCTCGCGCTCAGACCTCCTCGGTGGAGATGTGTTTTTCTTGGGTCGCGGTGGGCTGCGTCGATGGTCTTTTTTGGCTGGCTCACCCCTATCTAAGGCCCTTACCATTGGATGGGGGTTGGTCAGTGCTCGCTCCCGAGCCTGGTACATATCCTCGAGGGCGAAAAATGAATCGACAATTTCCCTCAGTTCAAGCATGGTTTGAGGCTTCTTGAGAGTAACTTCCTAGGCAAATTGTTTGCTCACGTAGCTCTTGTGATTGATAGATTGGAAGAGAACATGACGGATGAAGACCATCGAGGGTTGCTCGACAAGGAGGACCTCCTTATTAAAACGACCTATGAAGGACCTCAAAGTTTCAGTGGGCCCCTGGATGATGTGGTAGAGTGTGGTCGCATCTGGGGCCAGTGCCTTCAAAGAGTTGAAGTGGCTGAGGAAGGCTCCGTGAGGTCTCCATACCATCGGATAGAATGCTGGGGCAGCTTGTTGTACCATTGTTGGGCCATACCCTCGAGTGAGGTGACGAATAGTTTGGCCCAGAAGTGCAGTGGATGCTCGTAGAGGTGCATCAAACGGGTGAAATGGTTGAGATGTTCTGCTGGATCGCTCGTCCCATCGTACCTGTTTATTGACGTTGGGATCTTACCCCTCCCCGCTCTTGTCATCAGGACTTCATCCGCGAGGGAAGAGATTTCCAGCAGTTGGTACTCCCCTTGTTTCGGTCATTCCCTCTGTATTCCTCACGGTGGTCCCTTAGCTCGTGAGGCAGCTGCCTTCTTGGCTCGCGAGCATCTCTGGCCTTGGATCCCTCGTCCCCCTGGTGGGAGGCTTGGGCCCGCGCTCGAGAGAGCTGCTGCACCATGTTCTGAAGATCGTTGAGCTGATCTTGAACGTCACGAAGTTGTGAATTGTCCTCGTCCCTTGTGCGAGTCCTCGAAACCCTGGATTGGACTTCCTCCTCTCCATTCTCTTCTCCAACCCTCCGCGGACGTGCTCCATTCAGCAGAGGAGGAGGAGGAAGCCGCTGCTCCACCCTCGGAGGCAAATCGTCCCTCGGATGTGGTGGCGGAGGAAGCGGCTGCTGCTGCTGAGCATTCTGGACTGGAGCTTGAGCATTCTGGGCCGCAACCTCTAGCGGGTGAGCCTGCAAACCTCCAAGAGGTGGAGATCCTGCATTCCTCGCGCCAGCGGGGAAATAGGTAGTAGTAAAATGCTTCCACGCGTTTTGCGTGGCTTGTACCTCACACTGGGCGTAGATGGCGAGCAGTTGCCATCCGGTCATTTGAGGCATTTCCACGCCCTGGATTTCTCGGGGCAAAGTCATGGGAAGCTGGAGGTTTTCCACATGATATGGTTGGATGGTCGGGAGCATATTAGGTACCATGCTCGCTACTATTCCTTGACGGAAACCATACCCTTGCAACAGTCCCTGGGGTACATACATGAATCTCTGAGGCGGCAGCATTGCAGAAGTACGAGCCTCAGCGGTGGTGGTACCCATCGTAGAGTTAGTTGTCGCTGCGACGCTCGTGGAGGCTGGCAATGGAGGAAGGAGAGGGTTATGGACCTGATTTGCCGTAATAGCTGGATTTGCCAGATCCCCCGTTATATCCACGCCTCCGGCGACGGTGGATACGGCTGCACCGGTGGTCGCACATCGGGATTTTCCCCATTGATCGGAGGAAGAAAGCCTGTGCTCGCTGCCGCCCCAGAACGCGTTGTGATAGCCATTTTCAAAGCAGAAAATATCCCAAGAAAGCAATGAAACAGACACTAGAAACTGAAAACACAAATCAGAGAGACTGACGGTGTTACTACTCGACTAGCTTGTCAGAAAAGTGAACCGTGGAGGATGGCTTCCCACCGACGGCGCCAAAAATGATGGTGTCGGAAATGGTAAAGATGAAATCAACACCAATTCATTCTCTATTTGTGTTCGTGTGGAGGGAAGACCATCATAGGCAAAAGGCCTCAGGAACTAGGTTCCCAAAGAGCGTGGATTCTACCAGCTAGAGTAACACCTTAGTGAGGAAAGTGAAGTTGTAAGAAGCTTGAATGTGCAGCAATGGAGTTTCCAGTTCAGTGTCTTGT
>JBBMKE010433945.1:0-10215 GCA_037834125.1 Lippia alba
GCCGCAGCAAATATAAGCGACCCGACGACATACTCTGTCACTATTCTCCCACATATTTTACAAAAAATTTGGGCGAGCTTGGTGCCATAACTATGCCCAAAGAAAAAGGATACAAGCAACTTCTTTTGGGTTTTTCCTTCATATGTCTGGATTCCAAACTACAAACAAACTCGTTGGTTCCTTCTTGAATGTTCAATTGCCAAATTTATAAAATGAATTAATTTATTATCTCGTAATTCATTAGACACCTCTTATTTCATAAACATTTCAAATTTTAGGTCTTAAATGGAGAATAGATCATTTATATTATCAAATTTGAATACAATAAAAATTCTCGTTGAACTACCAATAATTTTTTTTATAAATTAAAGAAATCTTAATTTTATTCTATGAAAAGTTTAATTTTAAGTCAATAAGTACTCTTTTTTTTAATATTTTAAATTAATAATTTATAATATGTATATACAATATTATTTCTAATTAAACAAGTAGTAACATCTGGCTCGACCCATGGAAGTGGGCTATAGAACCAAAAAAAAAGTAGTAACATAATTATCATTTCGGCCCCCTTCTATGAGTTATGTTCTTAGAATATTATTGTTCACTCTTTGTTAAATATGCATCCAACATATATAACTTGACTTTTTTAAATGTGAAATATGATTGTATTTGTGATTGTTGTCCAATGTGTTAGTAAAAATTGTGTTGTGCTAAGTAATTGGAGATTTTATATAACGGAAAACTAATCCAAAATATTTCGTGCAAGGAAAATAATATATTTAAAAAACATGTCTTTTAACTGTCAATAAATTTTAAATTAATATTATATATATATAAATTTTTATTGTTGGAGGAAATCTTCAATATGTAGATCTATAATATGTAGATCTTTATATAAAAATGAAAGATACACACTTTAAACATATCATTATATCATTATCAAAATTTATAAGTAAATTAATTTGTTATCTGCATTTTTTATTAATAAATATTTTAAAGTGTAATCCTTAAAATTGAAAAAATTGACAACTTATATATAAAATTTAAATATGATTAATTAATATATTAGTTTAAAAGAATTCTTGTTGAACTATATATATATATAAGTTTTTTTAATAAATTACTTTTTATTTACTTATATTATTTCATTAATTTAATAGGTTACTTAATATTATAATAATTCTCTTCTACCTAGAGTCTTATTTTAAGTTAATAAAGTTAATAAATAATACTCTTTTAATGTATTTAAATTAATAATCTATAACATGTATTTACATAATTATCCCTAACTAATAATTATTGATATAACTATCATGAGGGTATTTCACGAGATCAACATTTTGCAAGAAATTTCCGTGCTTTTATTATACAAATAGATAGATAGATAGAATGATAGATAGATTATTTTATCGAGTTCTATCAAATCGTAATCAATACTTTTAATGTGAAAAACTAAAAAAAAGAAAATTGCATTAAGAAAAAAACAAGTGGATTGGGCTAGTATAGTATGAAATGAACCAAACAAATAAAGGAAAAGGAGGAAAATAGAAGTGTGCTGTTGGTGAAGAGGTTGACAAGAAGCTTTGAAAATTTAACTAGTAGGGATTTAATTCAAATCCAATCTAAATTTTATCATATTTGTTCAATAAAAAAAATTCAAAAGATCATATCCGATTATAAATATTCATTATTTGAAATAAATTGATCAAATATGACATTAGGGAACTCGATCGGTTAAAAACCCATTTTTTTTATATTTTATTAATATAGAATATTAAATAGAATAATTAAAATTTTCACATATGTTCACTATAAAATATAAATAATAATAATTTTTAGATATATTATTCACGGAAGGAAATCACCATTCATCACCCCAATTCCCAACTCAGGGATCTTGATTTCCCCTTTTCTTTTGGCTAACTATGTTTGTAATTTTCCCTTAATTAGTATATTAATTAGCCTTAGATCCTGACGTAAAAAACGGTCGACAAGGGTCTTATTACTTGGCACGAAAGAAAGACGGTCAACTTTTGCAATTTGAACGCTTTAAAAAGATACGAAAAATATGTCAAGATTGAAGGAGGGTTAAGGAAATCTATATTAAATTAGGTAAAAGGGATCTTATAATTAGGATTTTGATAGGAATATAAATACAAGTTTTATTAGGGGTAGGAAAAGGATTCCGAATCCTATTAGAAAGTTTACGCCTGATACATATTATATATATACATCGTCCTTGTGCCCAAAGACTAACACTCGCAAAACACAAAACAAAATATCTTCTTTTCTTTTGGAGGCAGGACAATCGCAGAAGACGACGATCTCAGAAGGCGATCACAGAATACAATACAATATGACTCTTGTTGAAAAGTTGAGAGAAAGAGGAAATCAAGATGACGACGCCCAAAAAGAAAGAAAAGTCAAGTGCTGGATTTCCAATAAGGATGATATTCACGATCACCGTGTTGGAGTATATATCCCACCATTTAAGTTGATGAAGGAAGTGCAGGATAAAACTAGTGTGGAGCATTGTTCGCCGGAACGGTGCTGGAACGGGCGGAACGGCCGTTCCGGAACGGGAACGGAAGCCTCCGTTCCGCTGTTCTGGTATGGAACGTGTACTGACCTGGAACCCCATTTTGTGTGCTTTGGAACGGTGTTCCGTGGCGTTATAACGCCACGACACCGAACGGAACGGAAAAAAAAGAGAAGAAACTGAGTACTCCTTTAATTTCTGATATGACATAAGATTTCAATTGAATTATTGTTCTTACAACTTGCTTTCCTTTGTCTTCACTCTTCATCCGCCCATTTACCCAGATCTGCTCTTGCTTTGCCAGGCGAACAAGACCTCCCCCATCTGCAGAAGAAGAGGAATTCTATTCGCTGCTTCATATTTTCTGCAATCCAAGTGAAAAGATTTGGTTTTTACTCAAGATTTGATCTTTTTCTTGCTAATTTTGTGGGGGCATGTGAATGAGATGATTGATTGTTGGTGTACATATATGTTTGAAGAAAGTTTCAATATTTCATAGATGGATGAACAATTTCCTATGATGCTCTTTCATTTCTTGAACTAAGATTGTTTTTTTGGGGTGTGGAGCTGGTGGGATGGGTGAAAACGTGATTTTTGCATATTAAGGTGGTTCATTTCAGCTGATATTCAATATGGTCTAGTTCTCATATATCATTTTTGGTTGTTTATTTTGTATTTCTTTTGGAATTTTCGTTTGAAATGTAGTAATCTGCTTCATATGCACTCTTGTTGATGAAACTAAGGTAAGTCCTCTTTTCTTGTTTAGGTTGTGCTTACTCCGAGAAATTGCGCAACACCTGTTTGATATTTGTTTTCAATTAAGTTTTAATACATTTTCCGTTTTTTAAGAAGTGACCGCGTTTTTGCCGCAACCGTTCCGCGTCATTGCAACGAAACTGGAACGGTGACCTCCGTTTCATTCCCCTCGACCGCGACGGCGAACCATGTTGGGCATTGAACCTACTAAAAAGCACAATATGCAGTGAGAGAGAGGGGAGAGAAGCTATAGAATGTCAGTTTCAGAGATTCTCCTTAGGAGTTTGCTTTGTTAAGAAAGTTTGTGAAATATCTAAATCCAGTCAAACGGTATTAGCTTGATCAAAGCTTATACATATTGTTTAATTTAGTTTTATGAATTCATATAGTTTTGCATGATTTTCAAAAGATTATTGGGAAATGTGTGAAACACAATTGTTCAGCGAGATCTCATACTCGGCCCCGGGCCATTGCAGCCGTTCGTGCAAATTGTCAAAATATAATCATTACGGGCTATGTTTGCACGGACACTAGTCATATGACATATGGTAATGTGACAACAAAAAGAAATGCATGTCGTTGTATTCGATTAGTGTTGTAGTAGTGCAGAAAATTTAATATAAAGAGAAATATTTTTTGACCTTCAAACTACAATTGCAACTCGCAGCACAAAAATTATCATTTAATGTTTGTATTTGTGACATACTAACATCGAAGCACATTTTTTAGTAATTTTGGCTAAAAAATAACACAAGTGACATATTTTTAGTACATATACACGTCTTGTTTTATATTTATATAATTTTGTCCTTGCCATATACTGCTCAATATTTGATTTTATATTCAAGACTATAATAGCATGCATTAGCCAAACTTTGGGATTCTGGATGAGGTTTCTATAACTACTGCAAGTGTGGATTAAATCAATCATCAGGTGTTTTAGTGCCAGCGAGTAATAGCCTCCACCTCTTTGGATCATGAGATCAGACAAGATTCAACTTTTCTCTGGCAGGTTGAGCTGCCATGCTATTCTTTATGTCTTATGTTGTTGGTCAGACTGGTAATTTCATCTGCAAAGCTGCCCTCCTTGATACTGTCTTTGGAGTTAAGGCGAACCAAATTGTAGTATAGCTCCAATAGATTAATATTTTACAGGTGAAATATTAAATTTTCGAAGTAAAAATCAAACCCAGTTCAAGTCGATTAGCATTCGACTCACTCACTTGCAGAGGTCGTCGTCTGGCAACTAACTATTAGCATTCGACAACTAACTATGGTTAGCATCCGACTGAGCCACCAAAAGAGTCACCTAAAGAGGTCAGACAACTAACAATTAACATCCAATCCTAAGACGACTAAGTCATCTAAAGTCACTTGAAGGGGTCATGAGATGATTAAGTCGCCTGAAGAGGCATGAGGCCTAAGATCCATTTTAAAAGATCATCTAAAGTCGATCAGTCACCTGTAGAGGTCATGTGACCTAAGGACCTTCAACAGCATAAAGCATTGATGATACGGTCGTTGAAGGAACGTATCGAGTAGAGACCTCGAAGTGGTCTCGAACTCTTATAAATATAGATGAGAAGGGAATTTTCCGGCAAGACCGGCCGGTCGGAGAAGATTAAGATAAGAGAGAGTTTAGAGAATTAGGGTTTAGGAATTGAAAGATTTCTATATTCATACGTCTGCTAAACAATATAAATGACCAAGAGACCTAATCAAACTAAGAAACCAATAAGGAAAGAACTAAGACACCAAACTATAACAAACGACTCATAAAGAAATACGAATAATAAAACATAATCAAACTAGCGTTTCTTGTCCCTAAGGTACGACTTCGGCCAATGAGGTGCCTTCTTCTCACGAGCACTTCTTCGAACTCCATTCCCATTCTCACCTACACCATCAGCTAAGTCTTCCTCCTCAACTCGCCCCATAGTATCCGTTTTCATACCCCACACAAGTGGAGCCATACCACTCTCCCACCCTTCGAGACCCACCTTGTCCTCAAGTGTAATGCAGGAAATTGTAATGGTAATCGTCGATCCCAAGGTGGCTTCGGTGGGAAAATAAGCTGCTCATAGCGGGCTGAGAATTCATAGGACGCTCGGAAGGCATACAAGTGATGGAGGGCGATCGCTTGTGGGGTTGTTATGCCTCTTCTGAGCGTGACCAACTTGTGCCATCGGTACACTTTAATCTGAGGAAATTTGAATTCATTATAATGCGGATCCATGCACGTGATTTCCTCCCTGGTCGGCGTCCCCAAAATTGTAATTATTTCGACAAGATGATCAACACTGCTTTCCTAGGGAGATATAGACTGGCTGAGAAGAAGTTCAGCCATAAGACAACCTGCAGACCACGTATCAATTGCAGTAGTGTATTTTGTAGCTCCGAAAATCAGTTCGGGCGCCCTGTAATAACGCGAGCAAATGTATGAGATGTTTGGCTCTCCCGGTACCAACATTTTTGCACTTCCCAAATTACAAAGCTTAAGCTGATGTGCGTGGGAATTGACTAGCAAACCCTAACAACAGTGGTCTCCATATCCTTGGAGAAATCATCTTTGTCCATTTTATCCTCTTTAATTTTCAAATCGTACATTTTTTTAGGAAGCTCGTTTACGTCTGATGTGCTAGCAACAGCTCCCATGGAGGAGGTGGATGTCGTAGGCAACTCAGGTGTTCTCAAATTGTTTTTACCGGCATTGACTTCACCATCTATATCCTGCGCTACGTTCACCCTTTTAATGTTGGAAGCACCACCCCACTTCGTAAGATTAAACCTTTCTCTATTTTCTTGACTGCTTGAAGGTGAAATTTAAACTTCCTCAAACTAGTATTCCCGCACAGAGCCCGTTTGTTGCACTTTGTCTAGCATCCCAAAATAATCGACACAATTGAGTGGGTTGAAACGGAGATTGAATTTGGCGATGAAATCCTGCCATGAATCAAAGAGGTTATTAAGTTGACTCCACGAAACCAGCCGAGGGCAGGTCCCTCAAGCATCAATCCGATGGTCGACAGGCGAGACTCCTTTGGAACCCCATAGAACATAAAATACTCGTGTGCCTAAAGAAGTCAACCCAGTGGGTCCGAGCTATCACACTTGGTCATGTCAACCCTTAACCTGGTAACGGGGTTCTGAATACTGATGTCGTGCACCACCTCTCCACAAAACGTACCCGTCAATTCCGAGTCCACCTGTGAATGATCATCCCGGGTGAAAAAGCCCTGCAATCCCGATTATAATTCTTGAATTGCCTGATTCAACTGCTTTAGAGAATGTTGCATTGTCGTGTTATGAGCGAGCATCTACACCCCGCAATCGGCTATTGAAACTCTCTGAATCGCGCTTCGAAAACTGATTCTGCCATGAAGTAACTCGATGAAAGCACCAGTGATACAGTCGTTGGAGGAACGTATCGAACAGAGACCTCGGAGTGGTCTCGAACTCTTAGAAATATAGATGAGAAGGGAATTTTCCGGCAAGACCGGCCGGTCGGAGAAGATTAAGAGGATAGACACTACTAGAAAAACAGCCTGTTGTCACGCCCTGTTATGACGCTTTTATTTTGCCGTCTCTAAATATAGCCTGTTGTGACGCTTTTTAATTAGTTGGTATTTTATCTTTATTTTAATTTATGTAATTAGTATATAATGAATATATTATTAAATCAATCAGAATTGTTAAGACATTTTGGGGCTTAGCGTCACAATAGGATGGGGATATTAAGGCGCTATATTTAAAGCGTCTTAATATCGTGTGATGTAGTGACGCTTTTAGTTTAATAGCGCCCTAATATGTTTAATCATAAATTTCAACACTTAGCCATTTTCAGCTGAAAAATCGGAGGGAAACGTTTGGGCGAAATGGAGGGAACAAATGGCTGTCTGAAAATCCGGAGGGAACACTAGTCTTTCCAATTTTGCTTAACTTTCCCATTTCAGCTCTGATTAGGACACTAGTCTTTCCAATTTTGCTTAGAGCAATCCGGAGGGAACTTGAGCTGAGGAGAAGGACTTGAGCAATTTTGCTTCCACCGACGCTTAGAGCAATTGTGTGTGTTGACCTCCGGCACCAGCCTCCACCGACGACGCTTGGGATCTCCGGCACCATCCTCCACTGCTCGTTAAAGTAAGTCCGAAACCCTAAACCATTTTTTTCTCCCCTTTCTTCGTTTTCACAGAAGGAGGACTGAGTTTGTCCTTGCTCGAATTACAGGGAATTCCGATTCTCCCCATGAGCTGAGTGAAGAATGACGGTCTGAGGCTCCATTTAGCTTTACAAATTTTTGGCAAAGGTCAGTCAATTCAAGCATTTTTAAACATGAGCTGAGGAGAAGGACTTGTTTCGTTGGGGTTTTAAGGTTGAATTTTTGTGTTTTTTTGGGAATGCAGATGGGGGTGGGCTTAATTTTTTATTTTTAGTATGGGTTGGTTGAATGTTTGAGTTCTTCAGGGTTGTTGTTAAAGAAATCTTTTTTTTAAGAAGCTTTGACTGCATTTTCAATTTTGTGTGGTTTATAAGTTCAATCAATGAATCTTTGCATGTTTATAGATCCAATGCTTGTCTGCAAATCTATGTGTTTAGGGTTGTTTTGAAAATGTTTGTGATTCCTCATGTTAGGGTTGTTTTGAAAATTAAGTTCATAAATATAGGATTTATGTTATTGTTCTTGTAATAGTTTGTGATTCCTTAGCTTAGGGTTGTTTTGAAAGTGATAAGTTCATAAGTACATGAATTTTATTATTGTTGGTCTAGATTGGCTAATTAGGCCTCTGAATGTACAACCATGCCTGAGCTTGTGTGTCCTTTGTAATTCTTGTGAAGAACTAGGTAGGCCATGCTTGTGATCGTAGGTTATATCGTAGTATAAGAATCTATAGCAACTGGTATGGTTTGATCAGTTTTTGAATGGAATAGAGTAAGATCGTTGAGGAGGTTTAAATTTGTTTGATTAAAATGTTGGTGGTTCAAAGATTGTGTTTAGATTTATGTGATTCGTTTGTTAAATCAGGTTTCTCCAATTTTGCAGTGATTCGTGAGGAGCTTCCGAGGTTTGTTCAGTGTTTGTTCATTTAATTAATCACTCTCTTGCAACGTTCCTCCCAAATTGGATGGCTGATTGAAGAGGTATGTATCTATTGCAACTTCTTGTTTTTGAAATTAGATACAAAAGTTTTGGAACCAAATTCGATAACCAATCTCCTAATTTCTTGAACATCTACTGTTTTCTGGATTTAAGACATGATTTAGTTATGAATTGCACTGATTTGTACTGTTACTGTAAACTAATGTGTGATTATAAATTTAATAACATAAATCCTTTACCATGAATCTTTCCTAGTACTTGAGAACATATTATGAACCCGTTGGAACTATACAAGTTGGTTTTTTGTACTGTTTTTCACCTTTACATAGAAATGTCAGAATACATGCTCTGAAAGTTTACTATTAATTAAGAGAAATGCTCTTGTAAAATCCCATGTAACTTGAATTTAGTGGAACAGATCATATGTACATATTAACTTGAGTTAGGCAAAACCAATTTAATTTAGTCTTTCTCCTCTTTTAATTGTAGAATCACCTCAATTCATGTAAGTGTGAATTTGTAATTAATGTCATTAGAACAGGATCATAGATTGACTATAACAGTATTGTAGGAAGGTCAGAATTGTGCATGTAATCTCTGATTAGCCATACTGGCCAAATATGTCCTGAAGTTTGAGTCAGTTTCTTGTATATCTCTGTTGACTCTGTTACTTACAATCTATATTCCTCTTACTTTGATCTTTACTGTTTTTTTGGTCTAAATCAGAAGTTTTCCAGCTGAGGGAAAAAAGGCAAGTTATAGTATAAATTATGTATTATAATTTATGTATAAATTATCATTAATTCTATGTAACTAATGTGAAGAATTGAATATATTTATGTATAATCTTTTGGCTAACTGCAGGCCTATGTTCAGGAGGTATTGATAAGAAATACAAAGTGGTAGATCCCAAGTGAGTTTATTCTTGCCTCTTACTTTTCTTGGACTTTACATATTGCTGTTTGTTAATAGCATGTAAGTAAAGTTATTAGTTAATCTGGACAGTAATGCTATAGACACAATATATGATAGTTTTGAGTGTTCAAGAGTTGTAGGATTTATGATGGAGATTACCTTAGCACATATTTTCTGTTAGAGTAACCTCAAAAGTTAGATGTCAGAATTTACATCCTAAGAGGTTGTTTGACTGGAAATTTGTAATAATTTTTCAAATATACTGCTGATGGATCATAATTATCCAAAAAGTTATTGAATTTGACTATCTAAAATCAATAGTAAATATAATGTAAGTATATTTATTATCCAAAAAGTTATTGAATCTAACTGTCTAAAATCAATACTAATATTATGTAAATTGAATTTGACTGTCTAAAATCAGAATCTAGGACAAACTTTAAGTTGTCAATCCTTTGTACAGATGAGGAGAACAAATAAGCTTCAAAATTCTCAATACTTAAGTAGTACTATCCGACGAATTAGTATTCGTTTCATTAGACGACTGATTGATTCATTTAAGCTCAGTTGTAAGCCATTTTTGATATATATCTGCATAAGTTTCAATATCTATTATGAAATATCTGATATCAATAGATTATATACATGATTGAATATAGTTTTCTGTGTGGATAAACGTTTTGTTTTTCTTTTTGATTTGTTTGCAGCTGAAAATCCAGTTCTTGTTTCTCATCAAGCTGCAAAACTGAAGGTATATACTAGTTTCTGTCACTCAAGAATTAAATGGATAGGACATGGATGAACCTGCATAGGGCTAGTAGTCAATATCGGGACGGGTTGAAAAGTTTTTTGGATCTTGCATTTTCAAATTCCAAAGGAGATACAATCTTATGCCCGTGCAAGAAGT
>JBBMKE010433956.1:0-10215 GCA_037834125.1 Lippia alba
AGGGTGTGTTCCCGCAGGAATGTCACCAGCGCGCTCCTGGGTTTTAACCATAGCTTGTTGCCCTTTACCTATGCATCGATAGGAGAGTTTAGGGCTGAATAGAAAGCATTCAATAAATAGAATACTAAGCTACTTATGACGAATAACACCGGTACATAGGAGAAGAATTATACCTTTGAGAGCGGTACCAGGATCACCAAAGCTATCCTTTGCAGCTGCGGTCGCATCCAAAAAGGATAAGTCAAAATTTTGAGAAAGTTTGTCCGAGATCAATGGCTGCCTCTTACATTCATTAAAACCTCCTCCAAAGTGAAAAATGGCCAAAGAAGTGTCTGACAGAGGAGGAAGAAAAAGCATAAATCATAACGGGAAAGTACAAGAGGAGAATAGTGTGCACAAAATTAGATTTAATCCTGAAGGGGTAAGAGCTGCCGCTGATATGTTTGCAGGAGAAAAACCTATCTCCCTACGCCTCTTAGGACTACCCTCAGATCTGTGGCTGCTTTCAGGCCTGTCATCACCACGCTTCCTAGCGCGGACTCTCTCTAGGGACTCGGCTAAGGTACGATTATCAAAGGAGGAACCAGTAGACACGGAACGGAAGTAATAGAAAGAGTGAAAGTCATGCACTCTCAGTCGTTTGCCGAGATGCTTGAGCAGCACGATATAAGCTATAATCATGGAGATGGCATTGGGGGTTAGTTGAGCAAGGTAGACGTCTAGTTTCCAGACAGTCTCACGAAAAAGGGGGGAAGAGGAAAGCGTGAATCGGCCCTCAGCTGTGTTGCATAAAAGCAATGATAGCCTGTCGTTGGTTTGTGACGGCGTTCGTTTTCTCCTGGTAATCTGAGTTCCCAGTCAGGGGGAATATTCACGTCATCCCTGAGTTTCAACAGGTCCGTGCGGTTCAGGGACGAACGGATGGCGGCACATTCTAGAGCAGGTTTACCTACATTTTTATCCGCCTCTTCTCCTCGACTTTCTTCTTCGCTCGGATATGTAGATACATCTGCGGAAGAATCTTGGCTAGGGTGGGAAGAACTAGCAACACTAGTATCATGAACATCATCGTTCTCGTCATCTTGAGAAGGAGAGTTGGTTAAGGGATTGTTCATTTCTTCCTCTTGACTGCCGACATCCTTAGGACTCTTTGGGACAACGGAATCCTCCTCGTCGGCTGGATTAGAAAGGGTGTGCTGACGGGAAAACGACTGATAATTGCTAGAAGAACCCTACGAAGGTTCTCTCCGGTGAGGTGAATGGGGTGCTAAGTTTCTGAGAGCTAGAGGAAACCATAGCCAGGATAATCGTCCCTAAGGAGCGGCTGCTCAATGCCATACCTAGTTAAGAGAGGGATACCAAAAAACCAGCACAATCTAGATAATGACAAGATCAACAGGCGTTTCTATGGGATTCAGAGAACGCTCGTACGGAGAAGAATAGAGAAAAAACCTAAACGTGCAACACAAGACATTCACAAGGGTAACACAAGACATTCACAAGGGTAAAAAGTACATAAACTCATGTTACTAAAACATGGACAAGCAACAGTTGGGTTTGCATCACCCTACGATCATCATAAACTCATTGGCAAGGCGTTGGAAAACAAAACATGGTTCAATGCAAGAAAGGAATGATGCAGGACAGTAGAAAGTTTAGTGATCGGAAGCATACCTGAGAGGAGAGAACGGCTAATAGGGATGTGGGAGGATTGTTAGCAGACTCTGGAGAAAGAATAGGGAAAGGTAAAAAGGTTAAAATGGTTTAAAATTCTCCTTGATGATTCCCAAGGCAAGACGTAATAATTAAAATAGAGGTGAAGAGTTTTACCTGTTGTGGCACACGAAACGAAGAGATGAAAGGCCTCTCACTTTAACAGTCCAACTTTATAATGAAGAGGAGATCAACAGTCCAGGTTATGCTGTTATTTGCTTATATTATCCTTTATATTTAATTCCGACGTCTCAACAAAAAAAAAATCCGACGTACTAGGAGTCCAATCGTATTGCGAAGGTAGGTGATTACGGGAAATCAGAAATTAGATACGCAAGGTGCGAAATCATTTATAAAAATATATAATAATAAAATATGAATAAATACGAATAAAAGTATATCAGTATATGCGTATATGGCGATTTAATATTTGTTGTGTGATATCCTTGATATGTAATCAAAATATTTGGATGATTATGACCAAGATTTAGTTTTATTTGACCATTTTTTGGAAGAGATGTTCTTTACCATCAGGAGACAGAATCCCCTTTGTTTTGGGGGATAACTGAGATTTCAGAAGTTGGCAGACTTAAGTTGGAGCTATAGCCATGCAGTCTTAAGGATGCTCCGGGGCGAAGTAAGCAGGAAGAGTTTGGAGGATGTCCCAAGTAAGCATAATCTGTGAACTGATTGTTGTAGAGAGAGATTGAGAGATGGGGGCTGTTGGGACAGATTGGTCCACACGCAAGCACATTAACATAACATTCTCACAATCGGATACTTCCGACTATGAGACTGGGGGAGTGAATGATGTGCTCTAATTTTCTCTATGGCCCAATCTATTAATGATGGTCCAAGAAGCCAATGGGAAGAAGTTTGTTGGGTAAAGAAGTTGGTGATCATGATCCAAAATTGTCGGGGGAAGCTTTAGTTTGGAGGACAGCCATAGCAGGAGTGAGGAATATACTTTCCTGCCAAGAGATATCAGGATGTGGTGCAGTTCATGGCCGAAGGGTTACCTGCATCAGGACTGCTAGAGTCCTGTCTTCCGTGGAGTCTGTCTAATTTGCCGAAAGTCTTCTTGTTTATCCCTTCATTAGAATCGTGAGAAGCAAGTAGTCAGGAAGGTTCTCACCATGGTTAAATGATTTGGTTTCCTTATTTTTCTCCCATGCAATGTTAACCCTAACTGCTTTAGCTTTTTTTTTCTTTTTTTTTTTGACGACCAACCCCGAGAGAGGAAACATTTATTTCTCCAACTCAATCAAGTCTGAAACAAACAACGGAATATCAGAACCACCAACGCAGGCCGAAGTCGCATTACGAGCAAGCTTGTGGGCAATCATATTTGCACCACGACGAATAAAAGAAAAACTAACATTGCTAATACTAACAAGCACTGATCTAGTCTCTGCGTGAATGTTACCCAAAGACGACAAGTCTTCATCATTTGACTGCAGAGCTTTGATGAGGTTACTGCAGTCTCCCTCGATCACAACAGAACTCCAGCCAAAATCTCTCGCAATTCTTGCTGCTGATAACGCTGCATAAGACTCAGCAGCGAAGGGGTCCGTGAGATAAGCTCTTCGATCCATTTCCCACCCAGAGACGTTTTTTCCTTTTCCTTGAAAAAATTAGAAGTCTTTTCCCTTATTGTCGATTGTACACAACTCACAGTATTTAAGAAATAATATCAAGTATTATTCTTCTGGTTCTTTTTCAATTATTAGCTGTTAATCCATAAGTTCCTCATAAATATTATAAATTCGGTGTCACTTTTTCGGTGCACATCAGTGAGTAACTAACTAGTGGTGAAATATAGTCATATTAAGAGTAATTTCACTTGAACCCTACTAAAATGGATGCATTTATAATTTTATAAACTTGATAGAGTAAGTTGTTGAGTAATATTTTTTTTTTGGTGTACGTTGTGTAATATTTTCAACTAATTAAGAGTGTACGAATTATAATTACCTAATCTCTCGCAGCTAGGGTTTGCCGATGTAAATTGGTGTAAGTTTGTAAATTCATTTGTAATTGATAAACTGCTGTAATGTATGTGCAAAATTATAAAAATATTGTCAAATTTAATTTACATATGTACAAGTGAAAAGTAACTTAAGATAAAGGGAGTATTTTAAATAATGATAAGTAATTACAAAAAATATATTTGAGACAACTGAAAAATTAACTATTTAAATGGTGTTTGAAAACTCTAAAAATACAATTTAGTTTTTTTATTGTGTCTCAAAAAGTATATATAACTTATAATTAAAGAAATGTGTATATTATTAAATTGCTCGCAATTATCTTACAAAGACATGCTTTTATACTATTAAACTTACAATTACACGCATGGTATCAATAATGTTCCTTTTAATTTTAATAAATGGAGAACCGAATAATATTTAATATCATAATTAATTACATATATAGTTTATTGTAAATATGACCTACTATATTTCCCAATTGTTATTTTTTGTCCTATTCCCTTTCCATTTATATTTTGCAATAAATGTATTAATTAATTGGCAATAGAATATATCTGCCAACTCAACTTTTTAAAATGCCACTAATTGAGATTGGAACCCTTCCTCTATTTGGTACAATTGGGAGCCTTTATTATTCAATATTCATTAATTCGTACTATTATTGCAACGGCCAAGGGGGTAAGCTAAGATTGAAATTGGCACCCAAATTGGATGAGTTAGTTTGAATTAGCTCGATTTAAGTTTGAATAATTTTTTCTGCTTTTGACCTCGGACTCGAGTTCGTCAAAGCTTGAACTTTATTGTAAACTATACTTGGCCCTAAAAATATATCTACGCACACACGGATGATACAAATTTGTTTTATATCCATTTTAAGAGGATATTACCTGAATTCGTTTAAAAATAATTTTATTTATATTCGTTCGAATTATAAATAGATAAATATATGTTAATTGTATATTCGATCCGTTTAATATCTATTTACACCCCTATGTATATCCATGAACTCGAACATGAGATCTTTTGTTAAGGATTTATATGAAAATGCTAATTTATACCATTTGATGGTAATTTTAATATATTAATTCATTAATTTATATTATTTTTATACTGATGGGTTTACACTAAGCAGTTGAATAAAAAAGTTAAACAAAACACAGAGTTTTCTAATATTGTACATATGTAACCGATTAATCGTCAGCAATAATGAGATGCGACAAAAAAGAAATATAAAAATCTATGCAGATACACGAATATATTTAATAAAAACTTTAATTTATTTTATTCTCGTCTAGATTTTAATTACTTAATCAATCAACTCGATGCATTACATATGAATATTAATTATAATACCAATGACCAGTCAAAACAAAAATAAAATAATCTTCATTATATGTCATGAGTGACGTCAAAACACTAATTTAATCTTAAAAAATGAAAAGAAAAATATTATGTCCTAGCTGTTTGATAAATATAAAAACATATAATCTAACATTGAAACCACCAAGTACCAACGACATCTTATCTTATTTTCATCAAATTATTCCTTGTATGCAACCTTAATATTATATGCAGATCCAACAAGATCAGATCGAAAAATCTATTTTTTTATTATACAAAAGTTTATACATTTAGTTGTTTGATTTGACATTTATGGTAAATGATATTGATCTACCCATATAACGAAGTAAAAACCCCATGGCATGTTTGATGTAAAATATAATTAAAATATTTGGAATAGGCATTACCATCACATCCGATACATAAATACTGTAAAGTGTGAACAGAATATTGAGTTTATTATATCATACAATTCTCACATAATAAATTTTAAAAATATTATAATCGTGTCGTTTTTAGATTTCTACATCTTATAATGAATCATATACAATCATTTATATGCACATTGGATTATTTGGAGATACATATATACTTGTAAATCAATATAAAAGATCCTTGGGAGGAGAAAATCATCATGCATGATGTCAATTTGCAAGAAGATACCTTACTTTATACACAAAAATAGTTTCAAGAGAAGGGCTTTTTTTGTCATTGCACCATCTAAAGGTGGGAGACAAGTTTAACAAGTTAAACTCCCACCACTCAAAAGAAGAATTTCTAGCAGAAGATAGAAGAACAACATACAGAGAGAGAGACTTTGAGAGAGGGAGAGCGAGCTAGTGTCCGGAATAAAATATACGAATACAAACGCAGCGATACGAATACAATACAATATGAATACAATAATAAAGGGTAACAGATTATGATGCATGAAATACGATACGATATGAATATAATGATACATATTAAAAAGAAAGAGAAAGGCTGTAAAAGAGGAAGAAAGAGAGTGACAGATTATGATGCATATAATACGACGATAGAAATATGACACGACATGATATGATATGAATATAATAATATAAATTCATAAAAAAAATTTACATAAGAATATGATATCAGAATCGAATATCAAATATAACACTAACCATAAAATAATGTTTTAAAAAATATTTGTGCATTATCAACGGTGAGAGAGAATGAGAGAGAGGGCAACCAGACGCAACCTTAATGCAGACAGGTGGGGGGGGGGGTCACTGTCAGTGACAAGAAATCATAAAAGAAAAGGCAGAGCAATATCCAGAAAAGGCGGATGAGAAATGGTTGACAAATCTGGACCGTCCAAAAGTTTCGCCATTTTTCAATAAGTGATTGTGCCAAAAAAAAGGACCACTTAAACATAATTCCTAAAGAAAGAAATAATTTAATGAAAGTGAAAGTTGATTTGATTTGATTTGATTGACACACACAAGCATCTTGGCTGTACTTACCTCTTTCCCCTTAAGGAAAATACTTAAAAACCTTAAATTTCACTTCCTTCTATACTACTATTTTAGGTTAAAAAATCCCACCCCCAACCCTACCCACCCACCCCCACAAGTTGTATAACATGTTTGACTATAGTTAGTCTAATAATAGTAATAATAATAATATAAGGTGGGAATGTGCTATTACATAATGCGACATCTATGTGGTGCTAAGGTTGTATTAATAGGGATGGTTTTATGCGAATTAGGTTAGGTAGTAATTAAATTTATTTATTTGTTTATTTTGGTGAAAAGGTTAGGTAGTAAATGGAAATTTGTAGGTTTTGGTATTTGTTTGAAGTGAATATTATTAATATTCAATTGTATATATTTGAATTTTGTATCAAAAAGAAATAAAATAAAATAGCATAATTGTAACAAAAAAAGTATATATTTGATTTCTAAATGAATATTAAGATGATCGATCCGTTCAATAGTCGCTTGAAATGTATATATATTAATCGGATATAATCAATTATATGGTATATCTATTGCTCATATGTGCTAAATAAAACATTGTATAAAAAAGCTAAAGGACAAAAGGAAAATTCACAAAGCATGTGTTTTTATAACATACTTAATATGTTGTTCTCACACAAACAAGTCAAAGAATTTTAAGTTTATTTAAAAAGAATGGGAAAAAAAACAAGTCAAAGAATTTCAAGTTTATTTAAAAATGAAAGGAGAAACACTTGTATTTCATTTTGCAAATGTTTTGAAGATCTAAAGTGCAAACATAAACGTAACATAAATTCGAGTTAGTTAGTTTCAATTGCGATTGTACAAAGTTCTCTTTATAAATAATAATTATATATATAAAAACGTGCGAATTTTAAATATAATTTAGTATGAAACTGTTAAAATATATCACTTATATTTGACCACTAAATATCTATAATTTTCTTATCTAAACTTTTAGTTACCTATTTTCTAATAGGTGGTTGAATTTTGGCAAGTAATATGAATTAAGAATTAAGTGGGACAATAAACGTGTCATTATTAAGTAGATGACTAAATGTGCCACTTCTTTGAGATTGCCAAACCCTAATTTTTTCCTAATTGAGGTGATAATAAGTTCGGATAATGTAGGAAATTAAGGTGCAATACCACATACTTTAGCCGGCCTAATTTTGCTAGTGGATGTGTAATTAAGATGGTTGAAAAATCTACATTTCATAAATAAATAAATAAAATTTCCCACCATCAATAATAACGAGGTAAAATCAAGGACTACGATACTCCATAATTTAAATAATGCCATTTTCCTCAACACTCTGTATTTAACGAGAATACTCAATTGAATATTTTATCAGGGACGGAGCCAGGATTTACAACGAGGGAGGGCAAAAAATTCGTAATATCAATATTATTTTCAGGAGTAGTGAAATCGTAATTTATTTAATAACAAAAGGGAAAAATTTATAATTAAGGGGGCAAAATTATAAAATTTTCTAAAATATATAAGTAGTAAACAAAATTTTTTAAAATTTGGGGGGGGGGAAATAAAATTTTTCTAAAAAATTTAGGTGATAAATAAAAAATTTTCAAAACTTATGGGGGGAAAATCAAAATTTTCAAAATTTAGGGGGAGCGGGGGCCACCCCCAGCCCCCCTGTAGCTCCGTCTCTGTATTTTATGATTTGACAAACGATGTATATATCTTTTTAAATTCTTTCTCAATGTTGTACGATCTTTTAATATCTTATTAAATATATCTAACGTTATTTTATTTTAATTAGGAGTTTGAAATTTCAAATTATACATATCTATGACTGATAATATAGCGAAAATGACCCGACCTCTATCCATAATTAATGAAAATTTTCATCATCAATAATAACGATGTGAAATCGAGGAATACAATATATTGTATTCAAATAATATACTTTTTTTTTTGCTCAACCCTATATTCAATGTGGTACTCGGTTAAATATGTTGTGGAGTTGACAAATGATAAATATTTTTTAAAAGTCATTCCACCTCGTAGTATTTTAATATCTAGTGAAACATATTCAACGTTATATTATTATGATTATAAGTCAGACATTCAAATATTTAAATACATATATATTATTGACTATAATTTACTTATACGAACACGATATAATATTGTTACACTAACACAAATTATTTTTTGTAATTTTCACATATAAAGTATCAGATACGGTAGTTTTAATAAGAATCCGATGCTCACACGATTCAATAAAATGATATTTTTAAAAATATCCTTACATTAGAAATTATTATGCAATATAGTGAATTGACCCGACTCCTACCCATAATAAACCTTAAAAAAACATTATCTTTTTAGTATATATATAATGTAATTAATCAATTAATTATTTGTGAAGCATTTCGAATAAATTGTGAATAATCATCATAATCGAGTTAGCCTATAAGAGTCCGCCACGTGGACGGATTCGGATAAGGTACGGTCGGCCGCTTCTAGGTAGAGTGGAGCCTTTTGCCTTTATACCCTTCAAAACCTTCGCTCACGCGCTTCCATGGCGCGTGTACTTATGTTTGATGCCCAAAAAATGGGAGAATAGAATAAAAGGACTGCAACTCGTGTTTCCAGCACGTGCTATTCGGTCTCTGATCTGATGGACGGTCCAGATTTTATGGATTAATAATCACCTTTTTTGGTCTTCGTATACTACATAAATTTGTGAATTATGAAAATTATGAAAGTGACATTTAATTATAATTTGCTTCAATCTTGTCATTTATTTTATTTTCCAAAAACTTTATACATTTTGTATAATTATGTGAACAAATTTGTCATACCAAATGATGAACACCGTTCGATTAATTCTAACCCGAGCCTGGTTAAGGCCAAACCGGTGTAATGGGGGTGAATATTTTACACTGATCATGTGTATGGTGGAAATTTTAGAGAGAGTGACCAATTAAATGACATTTTACTTAGTTGAGTACGGTCAAGTCGGGTTTGGGCTAAAATTTTCCACATTATTCATATATATTTACATAATGGAACTCATTCATTCTTAATCAAATATCACAAATCCAAATTTTAAATTTTTTTGTTAATGTCTTATCCTCTTAAATGTTTACAATTCAGCAAGGGGATTAATTATTGTAACCGATGATGAATTTCTGACCTGTAAAAATAAATTATTTATATGATAATAAAGTATTGTCTGATAATTAATCTGTAGTGTTACTTGTAAAAATATTATTTTATTATTTCATATGGAAAATTCATGTTGACATGATATTTATACTTTTGATATTTAAAAAAAAAATAATATTTTTTACTTTTATATCACTAAATCATCAAACACGATTGAAAAAGTAAAAAGAAAGGGAGGCTTACTCGTGACGATGTCGGGCAGGGTGTCGTAGAAAGATGTTTAGGGTTAGTGGCTGTAAGTTCGAAGGCTTTTGTCTTACTCGAGTGAGGAGGGGAATAAGCAGAAAAGGAAAGAATTAGGCTTTGAACTTACGTTCTCTGGATGACGCGGTCTATCTACAGGCCAGTCTTGATGGTCATTACATTACCCCAAAGCGGAGAAATCCGAACGAGGTAGATATGTCTTTTTGAAAAAAAAAAAAAAGAAAAACTTTCATTATTATTCATTTTTAATAAACGAAAATTCTTATTAATTCTTTTTGAACATCCCTTG
>JBBMKE010433985.1:0-21238 GCA_037834125.1 Lippia alba
ATGACGAAAGACTAATCATCTTATATAACCACGTTATAGTCTCGATAAGAACATATTCTTATCTTACCGACTAGAACTTTAATGACACGTGATTTTTGATATTTTCGGTATTCAAAGTCTTTTCCTATGAAACACATTTCATATAAGAATATCATCACACGTCATTAATTATTAATATGTAAAATACTCATAACTCGCTGCAATTTCAGTTTAATTAATCCAATAAATTGGATTTTCAGGGCATTAATCCCAACACCTACGAACCCTAACCCTTACCCTAACCCACTTGAAACACCCCTCTCTCTCCCTTAATCAGCCAAAACTGGCCCCCCCTCTCTCAGTTACCAAAAAGAGTGTTTTTCACCAAGGAAGAAAGAAGAAGAGAAGAGGAGAACCCCTCCTTCAACCTTGAGTATTTGAGCTCATATCTCCTTTATTTCTTCTCCAATTTTAAAGGTAAGTCCATGGATGTGTTAAAAATATTCTCCTCTTTCATTTAAGTGCTCACCTGCTAGAAATGTTGGAGATTTGATTGGGTTTTTTGGAGAAATTGGTGAATCGTAAGGGTTTGAGCATGTTTGGTGGGTTTACATGATTTCTTGCGTGATTTTGAGATTGATTGATGATAAATGATCTTAATACACCCCTTATCACTTTTTTGGTTTGATTTTTGTTGGTGGTTGAGCATTTATTGAGTTACCATTAATGGTTTTGGAAGAAACTTGAAGCTTTGATCATGGATACATCTCATTTCATTTCTTTCACACTTAGGTTCGTTTATGGCATGATTTAGGGCATGAAAAACCTTGGGTTCATTTGCATAACTTCACTTTATCATGTAATTTTGAGTTGGGTTGGTTTTGGTTATGAGTTGTTGGCCAAAACAGTGCCAAAATCCGAATTTTGAAGGCCTTGGAGTAGGTAATGGGCGTTAGCCCGTTTTGCTTCTTTGAGGAGTAACGGCTGTTGCTGTTGGCCTGGTACTCCCTATACCAAGTAACGGCCATTACCATTAGTTGGAAGGATGGGGGTAACAGCCGTTACCCCCTGATCTCCCCGTTTGTGTTTTTTCTTCATTTCTTTGCTTGTTTCACACTTTTCCCACTCCGATCTTGATCCCTTTGCTTTGTATACATGTTTTTATGATTGGAATACTTTTATATGACTTCTTAATGCTTGGTTTTGATATGTGATATGTGTTTTGTGTTAAAATTTTGGGTTCGTTTGACGTGGTTTGTGCTTGATATGAGTTCTCATGTCGACGTTGATCCTAATTGTGCTTGAATGCTTGGTTAGTTGGTTTGTGAACTCTAATTGCTCATTTTGGCCTTTCTTATGATTCATATGATCTATTTACTTGAAGAATTATGTGTTATGATCATTATTAGAGAACTATGGATTGATTTGGATTGATTTATGAAAGATATGAACGTGAATGGATTCGAATGCCTTATTTATGAATGAAATGATTGGATATGAGCCTCTATAGCCATTTATTGTGCACATGAAAATCTCCATGACATGATACTACTTCTTATGCATCTCATATCATATTCATCTCATTACGGAGTGTCTTATATGGTCATATTGGGTCTCACGTCACCTTTCTTGCACATATTTGGGTCCTGTTGGAAACAAGGCCGGTCCGTGGGGCTTTTGTTCCTTTCTTTTGCCTTCAAGGTGGGTTTCTCTTCTATTAGTTAATGATGACCCGATATATTCCCAATGTGCAAGGTTTTAAGCCAAAGTATTATATACGTATATATCGAGTCTTTTCATCGAGTAAATGATTTCAAGCATTAAGCCTTTTATTTATGAACATCTACCTTATGTTTTTGGAGAATTGATTGAAAGCACATTTATGGGGCCCAAGGGCTTAGTGTGCGTGGTGATCTGGGGAGGCAAGGGCCGACGGTGAACCGCGTACACTAGTCCTAACCAAATTGTAGTAATACTGGACCCCGCTAGGAGATTGCGGGGGATGGAAGCTAAGCGCCAATTAGGGGATTCATGTACCCCCATTGGACTATGATTGGGTGGTCGAGTCTTACAAACTCTTCCATCACCCAGAGGAAGAAGGATGGTTATGATTTATGATTGTGCACAAAAGATTTAATGTATGATCACGTATGATTTATGATTTATGACTTATGAATACATGAGGTGGAGGTAGGAGGTTTAGCCTTTCACTGGGATCACGTATGACCGAATGATCGAATTATGAATTGTAACTTGATTGTTATAATCCCATTTGATGACTTTGTTTTCTTGCTCACTTGGGAAATCCTTTGAAAACTTCTTTTGGGATTATAGCTTGTATGTATGTGATTTAATTCTGTTATATTATATAATTATGCCCTATTTTATACCCACCACTTTCCTATAGACTGAACCAAGATTTTTTCAGTTGATTTGTGCAGGTTTGGGAGTGCTAGGCGGGAATTCAAGTCTAGAGGGTCGTATATTCGTGTCTAGCATGTGACACACTGCTCACTCACGCGTATAGGTACCCAACACGTGTGGGTTTAATTCCGTGATTTATTTGATTTTCTATGTACTTGATGCGCTTATGTGATTAATTTTCTATTATTCTCTTCTTATTTGGACAACTTGAGCAATTTGAATTATGTGACAATTTAAATTCTTTGTTAATCGCATAATATGTATTTTGTGAATTTATTTTTTCGAGCATGTTTAACGTGACCTATATGATTCTTGGACTTGTTTGAACGTTTTAAACTTGGTTTGGGTCTTTGTGTAATTAGTTTGGACTAAGGTGAGCACTTTTTGTATGTTTTGGGGCAATTTGGTAATTATGACCTTTTGAGTCCCTAGGCCGTATCTTGAGCTCGGGAACTCGAATTCGAGTTCCAACACCTTCGTTGAGTTCGATTTGATGAATTGGATTCAATGAGACTAGCCCCATAATTTTTTGACCTCATTTCGACCTAAATATCGACCCGCGTACACAATACGTACCTAAACACCTAGTGGGACCCATGAGCTTTGCCTTATGACTTTTCTTCCCCCTTTTCACCAAACTTTCAGCATCTCTCTCCCTCATTTGCACTCCAAAACACAGCAACCAAGAGGAAATAAAGGAAAGAAGAGCTCCAAGCTTCAAGCTTCCATTTTTGCTCCAACCCCTTGCTTAAGTCTCTTCTTTCTTGCATTTCTCTTCAAGGTAAGCGCGTATTTGGATTCCTCTTGCTCTTGTGACCTTCTTTATGTTTATATTTATGGGATTTTATGTTGGGAAGCATGTGGTTTGGTTAGGGCTTAAATAGTAATGGTTTTAGGGCTTATGTGATTTATTGCCCCTCTTTGGTTCTTGTTGCCTTATTATGCATTTATAGGAGTGCTTGATGTTTTTGCCTTGGATATTTATTGCTTCTTGGCTTTGTGATTGAGTGTGAAGATTTCAAGCAAGTGTGGCTATGGTGGGTTTGTGGGATTTTGCTTGAGAAGTTGGTTTAACGCTTCCAATGTATGATATTGTGCTCAAGTGATGATTTGAACCATGCTTGATAAATTTTGGCTTGGTAATTGGCATGATCACTCGATCCCCTTTACCCCATTTATGGTATTTGAGTAGTATTATATGTTAGGACTTCGTTTTGTGCCTTGTGGTGTTAAGAAGTTAGGTTTGACACTTATTTATGCATGCATGTATGAGATGTGCGTCGGTTTGGCCTAAGTGCGTATGTGAGTGTTTCGTTGGAATTTTGCGTATGAATTCATGTTCTCTCGATGCTAATTTATGCCTATTATAACCTCTCTTGTGTGTACAATTTGATTTGATTTGATTAAATGTGTATGGTATCACTTAACTACGCTTCAAACCGTGTGCCTCTTATGAGCCGGGAGATGCTTGCATTGGAGTTTGATATGGAATTACACGGAGAGATATGTAAATCGTAGTTGTAGCAAGGTTAAGGTATGCATCTTTGTATGATTTTTATGTTTGATTAGTAGCGGGTTAGGTATGATTCCATATGAATCCTATGAGTCGGTAAGATTTGGGCCCTGAGGTGTGGGTAAGGGAGACATGAGACGACCATCGGGGTCGCCGGTTATGACCCCTGTGCACACGCTCCATATGAATCCAGGAATAACCCAGAGTCCACCAGGAGGCTTGGTTGGACAATGGGAACCTGAGGGTTGAGTGTTCGCGCTCCCATCGTCTGTTTCGATGGTTTTGGTCGCATAACCCTTCCATCACCGGAGATGGAGGTATGATATGTTTTGTATGAATTAGTATGATTTGTATGTTTTCATTTGAGGAGCCTGGGATGGGATTTGTTTACTTGTACCCGCCGAGTTTTGTATATATGAGTCGTTAAAGGTTATGAAACGGGGATAGATTTCTAAATAAGATAAAATATGAATCCTTTGAATACAAATACTTTAATATGATTTGAATCCTTTTGAATTAATATAAATTGTTATGTTCTGGTAAGATTCAATATGTTTCCTCTGATTTAAGATTTGTGAATCCGCTAAGCTTTGTTTTGATTCGAATCCCTATATATAAGTATTATGGGCAAAACTTTGGTATGCAAAAACTATCCCCGAGTTCATGAACCATGCATGTGTTTGTAATATGCTTTGCTCTATATATATGTAGCGTGTGTGAGTAGCCCTCACTCAGTCGAGTTGAATGACTGACACCTTTCCCTCCCCATCTTTTAGTGTGTAGGTTTTGCGTGGAGTTTGGAGCTAGACGGAGTCTTGTCAATTCTTTGAGTCAGTCGGTCTGAGTTAGAGTGTTTGCATCTGCATATGTATTATTTTGAATTTGAATCATTATGTAAAATATGTAATTGCACACTATGAATTTATATTTTGAATTGCCCTTGTCGGGATTTGTTTATGTATTAAAGAGCCCTGAGGAGCCTAAGTTTGCTTGTGGGTTGTATGGTTAATTTTTGCAGGCCCGTGGCCAATGCATGTGTATGAATTTAAGTCTTCCATTGTTTGCTTTCTGTCGTTTGGTTTTAATTGATAGGGTCTACATTCCGCCTAGCTTAGGAGGTTTTTATTTGTCACCCGTTCTCTATAATTTGGTGCATGTGCAGATTCTCTTTGCCGTCACTCGTGTCGGGCTGTAGTGCGGGGAATGTTGTGCCTCACGTACGGGGTGCTACATCCTAAAGTGGTATCAGAGCCCCAAATTGCAAAACCGGGGTTCAGTATCGTTTTGAGTCGGTTTAGGTTATTCGGCATAGGATAATTTGATTAAATGTTTGCATTTGCATTGGTTTCGATGTGGTTCACATTTGGATTTTCACAACTTGATGATTTATTTACGTGCAATGCATTACATCTCTTAATGCAATTATTCAATGTGATAATGTGACAAACGCATATACTAATCGACATGTATATGTATCTCTTGAAGTTGTGAAATTTTTAGGATGCCACCACGTCGACAAGGTCTCAGTCGACCAACACCTCCGTATCACTACAACCGTGAACGATCTCATGCCCAAGTGCAACAAATATATCCGATGGTAACCTTGTACCGAGGCTTCTGGACCTTTAATCCTCCCCAGTTTAGAGAAGGAGGCGACACTCAAGCCGGAGAATAGATGACTAGATGTATGGATGAGGAGGAATCAGGACCAAGAGATGAGTTGGGACTTTGCTCCAACCTACAATTGGGAGAAAGATCTCAACATGCGAGTATCCAAGCTAAAAAGAAAATCGGGGTAAAGAAGCAAAAGGTTGGAAGTACTTCAAGAATAAAGGAAGAATCTCAACCATGTGTGTATTGTGGAGGAACAAATCACGCCTACAACATGTGTTGGGACTGATTAGGAAAGTGTTATGCATGCGGATCGAAGGATCACAAGGTTTCGAAATGCGGACAATCCAAAGCCAGCAAACGAAGGAATCAAGATCAAAGGCTTCAATTTGGGCATCAACAAGAAGTTGTGGAGCGAGGTATTCGCATTCATGGCACGTGCATTCGCGACACATTTAATTATTGCTTTGTTACTTGTTCTTAATTATTTGTACTAGTTGAAGCATCCTATATGTCCAAGTGTCGAATATGCGTGACATCTCATTTGCACTTTAACCTTGCCCGCATAGTTAATATCTTATTTTAGCTAGATATTCTCCTAGCAATATGAAGTGTGATTCGATGGAAAAGTATGAAGATCGGAATGAATGAAAGAAGAGAGTTGGAAGATTTTCGAGTAAGGGTGAAGATGAGGAATCATCATAAGAGAATGAAGGCTAAGGAAGTGATTCGGAATCCTCGGGTACTAAGATGATTAGAAATTAAGCAATCTAGAGAGTAAGTTTGAGGATTGGAATGGAAATCTTAGCTTGGAAATTCGATGATGAATCAAGAAACGATGCCACAGGCGAGATTATTGAAGAGTGTGAGGAGTGGTCGTATGAAGCTACCGAGATGGAAGAAAGTGCAAAGTGTATTGAAGAGAATCATGAGAAAGTCATTGCTATATATCATATAACATACGATTATGCAATGAGCTACTTTAATGGAAACAAAACGTCAGGAACTTCTCAAACGGTACAGCCTTAGCAAACTCAACTAGAACCGAATATAAGCTTGACATGGAACTTGGAAGCAATATAGATCGACTTAGAATTTGGAACACTAGGATAGCCTTCATGTGACCAAGGTTTGATAAAAGGGAATTTGGAAGAAGAAATTCTAGGAGATTTCATTCGAGTTTTTAGAACCCTGAGAGTTGGAAGAAAGAAAATCACCATGAGAAAACGAGACTGATCCTCTTTCAAGACACGTATGAGCAAGGGAGTTGAGTCAAGAGGGTGCAACTACCTTGTCGGTTTGGGATCAGATTTTGGGACCTTAGCGAATGATCAAAATTCGGGAAGCTTAGTCTTGGGGATAGAAATAAGGTTGAGACATCGAGTATTTGGGAACGATGACAACACCGGGTCCATGGGTTGAATAAAGAATCTAAAAGGGATTATGTAAGTCGAAGGGTTCAAATTGGTCAAATTGAGAATAAGACCAATAGAACACTTAAGAACAGAGAATGGAGTTAGGGAGTTCTTAAAGGTTCACCATTTCCAATGATTGAAGTTCGAAGATTTTAATTGAGAAAAAGAGCGCAACGGGATTTCCAAGTCAATATTAATCCCAAAACATGAATGAAGATCAAGGAACTTCGACAACAATTTGACTTTCTCAAGTATAAGAATTCCAATACCTCGGTGAACGGTACATCTAAACATGCATAACACGTGCATCATGCATCTTTGAATCTTGTTTTGTTACCTTTTTACTTTTCTTGTGAGTGGCTTTGTGAGGTCGGGAGATTCTTGGTGGGTTGAGGGTCGAGCTTTGTAATGAATTCAACGATCGCTTTCGAAGATGGTGGTAGTGTGAAGAGGGTCCGGATGTTTGACACTCCGGACTTTAGTTCGTGAAAGAGAGATTTAGTTAGAGTTTGGTGATGGAATGGCGTGAGTTCATTAACTACACTAATCTAGGATACTGAGCTTTGAAGTTGACTTAATTGAACTCAAACGGTGAGAGTTGAATCTACTTAGACCCTTTTTATCGGGCGAGTCGAACGAGTAATTCTTATGACCGGATCAATTCGAAGATTCAAACCCCTTGTGCTAGAAGACCTTACCGGGCTAACCCTCATCAGGACGTCATGAACCTCGAACTTGGGTGAATATGAGAAGTTTTTCAAGCTTGAAACTCGAGCAGTAGAACCTGGGGGCCAGGTACTCTTAAGGGGGGAGATTGTGACACCCCGCTCATTCACACGTACAGGTACGCGACACGTGTGAGTTTATTTCCGTAATTTATTTGACTTATTAACTAATTTAACATTCTTATTTACATTCTTTATTCTTTTTTTATTTGAACAACTTGAACAATTTGAATTACGTGACAATGTGAATTCTTTGATTAATCGCGTAATACGTATATTGTGTATTTGAGCATGTTTAATGTGACCTATTTGATTCTTGGACTTGCTTGAATGTTTTAATTTTGTTTTGGGACATTTTTTAATTAGTTTGGACTCAAATGATCGCCTTTTGTATGTTTTGGGGCCATTCGGTAATTATGGCCCTTTGAGTCCCTAGGCCGTATCTTGAGCTAGAAAACTCGGATTCGAGTTCCGACACCTTCGCTGAGTTCGATTCGATGAATTGGATTCAATGAGTCTAGCCCCATAACTTTCTGACTTCATTTCGGCCTAAATATCGACCCGCGTACTCATTACGCACCTATTACCCTAGTGGGACCCCTAGTCCTTGACTTGGAGACTTTTTTCTCCCCTTTTTATTAACTATCAGCATATATCTCTCCCCCATTTAATCCCAAAAACACAGCATAGGAAAGGAAAAGAAGAAAAGAGGTCCCAAGCTTGAACCCTCCATTTTTGCCAACACCCCAAGCTCAAGTCCATTCTTTCTTGCATTTCTATTCAAGGTAAGCATGTTTTCGGATTCCTCTCATCTTGGTGACCTTATTTATGTGTATAATTGTGGGACTATATGTTTGGAAGAATATGTTTTGAATTGGGGGTAAATACTAAGGGTTTGAGATTTTTGGTGACTTCTTGCATCTCTTTGGTTCTTGTTGCATTCATATGCATTTTTGGGAGTGTATGATGCTGGTGCTTTGAATATTTATGAATTTCTTGCTTGGTAAATGATTTAGGAAGGCCTTGGCAATTATGTCTTAAGTGGGTTAGTGAGATTTTGCTTGAGAACTTGATTTATGGCTTCCATTGAGTGATATATATGTATAAGAGTTAATATGATGCATGATTGATGGATTCTTGCTTGGGAATTGGTATGGTCCCTTGATCCCCTTCAGCCCAATTGTGATATTTGAGTGTTATTATGTGTTATGACTTGGTTTTGAGCCTTGCGGAGTTAAAAAGTTGGTTTTGTCACTCTTTTATGCATGCTTGTATGAGATATGCGTTGGTTTAGCCTCTAAGTGCATATGTGAGTGTTTCGTTGATGACTTGTGTATGAATTCGTGTTCCCTTGATGCTAATTGATGTATAAAATGTTTATGAATGATTTCATGAGTTCTCGTATGATTCTGAATTGGATTTGGATGTATTAAGCATGCCTTGGTGTTGGTTTTGGCCGAAATGCAAGAAAAATAGAGTTTTGACTGCTGGAAGGGATCAACGGCCGTGACAGTTTTGTTATTGGGTTCCAACGGCCATTGGAATGGCTATGCATAGTAGGAATCTACTACATAGCTTCAAGGGCCATTGGAAATTAAGGGGGAGAAACCAACGGCCGTTGGTTTGGTCCAGAGACTCCGGCCATTTTCTTTCGTCGTTTCTTTGCTTCCTGTGGCTTGTATGCATCTCTCCCACCCCCAATATGACTCCTAAGTTGTTCTAACATGAATATATGTGTGTCATCTTGAATGTATTTGAATTTGGTATGATTTTGATTACACATTTTTGAGTTATGGTTCATTATGCGTTTTATGGTACGTTTGTGGACTTTATATGAACTCGTTGCATACATGAGCATTGCCAAGCGTCTAAGTGATTCATATTGAGTCTAAGTTTTATGTTTATGTTTCTAGCTGGCTTAGGTGCACCCAGGGTGGGGATTTGTGGCCCGTTTGATTCTGGGGTGAGTCACGATTTTGGTTTTTGGCTTCGTCGGTGTAAGGTGAGGTTAGTTATAGTTAAACCCTATGAATTGTGCCCGTATGCCTTGTATGCAAACTATAGCCTATCTTGCATGTATGATTTGATTTGATTTGATTTAATATGTGTTGGTATCACTCAACTACACCTCAACCCGTGTGCCTCTTATGAGCCGGGAAATGTTTGCACTGGAGTTGGATATAGAATTTACACGGAGAGGTAGGTAAGGCGTAGTTGTAGCAAGGTTAAGGTATGTATCCTTTATGATTTGTACGTTTTGCTTAGTAGTGGGTTAGGTATGTTTCCCTTATGAATCCTATGAATTTGTATGATTTGGGCCCTGAGGTGTGGGTAAGGGAGACCCGGGACGACCATCGGGGTCGCCGATTATGACCCCTATGCACACACTCCATATGAATCCATGAACAACCAGGAGTCCACCAGGAGGTTTGGTTGGACAACGGAAACCTGAGGGTTTGAGTGTTCGCGCTACCTTCGTCTGTTTAGATGGTTAGGGCCGCGCAACCCTTCCATTACCAGAGAAGGAGGTATGTATGTTTTGTATGAATTCGTATGATTTGTATGCTTTCTTTGAGGAGCCCAGGATGGGATTTGTTTATTCGTACCCACCGAGTTTCGTATGTTTGAACTGTTAAGGGTTGTGAAACGGGGATAGGTTTGTAAAGTAAGATAAAATATGTATCCTTTGAATACGAATGCTTTAATATGATTTGAATTATTTTGAGTCAATATGAATTAATATGTTTTGGCAAGATTCAATATGTTTCTTTTGATTTGAGTTATTTGAATCCATTAAGCTTTAATTTGTTTTGTTCTGATTTGAATCCCTATATATATACGTATCACGGGCAAAACTTTGGTATGCAAAAACTATCCCCGAGTTCATGAGCCATGCATGTGTTTGTAATATGCTTTGCTCTATATATATGTAGCGTGTGTGGGTAGCCCTCACTCAGTCGAGTTGAATGAATGACACCTCTCCCTCCCTATCTCAATTATTTACGGATATATATATGATTATATTTAATATAAAATCATATTTGAAAAATATTTATATTTAAACTTAATGTAATAAGTATTTAACAAAATTAAGGTATGCATATGATATTGTTGTTATATAAAAAGACCCAATTATAATAAGAATGAAGCTAGCCGAGTTGGTTGGGAGGCCAACCTTGTAACCTTGGGGACCCAGGCTCGAATCCTGTATTGCACAAATTATATGAAATAAATAATTAGCCACCTTAGGCTAGTTAGGTCGGTTAGGGGTGGTGCGCCCTTGGTGGGGGATCGAAGCGGTTTGGTTTGGGTCGCTTGGGGGGGCTCGGGTAGGGATGTAAATGAGTCGAGCTGGCTCGCGAGCCTCGCCAGCTGGCCCGGCCAAAGCTCGCGCTTGGGTTCTCGGCTCGTGGCATCAGTGAGCCAAACCCGAGCCATATGTTTCTTGTTTGGCCCAAGCCATATGTTTCTTGTTTGATGGCTCGCGAGAAAGGTAATAATTAAAAAAAAAGATTATATATAATATATATATATATAGATAGATAGTTGGCATTAGGCATGCAAACGAGCCGAGCCGAGCTTTGGGCCTTTTTGATGGCTCGGGCTTGGCTTGTGCGTAGCTCGAGCTGGCTCGGCTCGGCTCATAAGCCAAAACCCTGACTTCCCTCCTTCCGCTCGGCTCGCAAGCTAAAACCCTGACTTCCCCTCCTTCCGAAATCTGCTCCCTCAATCCAAAAAATTACAGCTTGCAGATCCAAATTCCAGTCTTTTACAACTTTCAAAATCTATAACCCACTTCCAAATTCCAATAAAATATGAGTGTAAATAACCAAACCTAGCATTACTCTTCCAATTGCAAAATTACAGATTGCCACAAAGAGGGAAAAAACAAAATTAAAATTAAAATTAAGAAAAAGAGAAGGGAAAACTTTAAAACCTCGGCGGGATGGCGAGATTTGGAGGAAGTGGTGATGGTGGTACTGGTGGCGCGGAGAGGGACAGGATTGCTGCGATAACTACAGGCGGTGGTGGCGCGGGCTTGGACGGCAAAAGCTAATTGAGGTGGTGGTCGGAGGTGGAGATGCGGTGGTTTGGCTTATTACTATACTCTTGGACGTGGCTATCGGCGGCGGACGGTAGATGACTAGGTGATGGCGGAATAGGATGGGAGCTTTTGGATTTTGGGCGGCTGAAACTTCAAAGTGAAAAATGGGAAATTAATTGCTAGGTTTACTTTACCCTCTGGGTTCTGTGCAAAGTTATATATAATACGCGCGTGTGTGTGTGTGTGTGTGTGTATATATATATATATATAATATATGAACTCCCTCTCTATTTAAACCCTAACCCTAAGCTCACGCCTCCCATGCAAAAGCCGCCGGACGCGGAAAACGACCCCCCTCCGGCCACGGTGGAAGGGCCTGTCCTGAGGCGGACTTATGCCGCAGCCACGTCTGTGGCAAAGACCCCATCGGTTCCTCGTTTTGTGAAACTACATGTCTTCAACAAATCGTCAAAAAAGAAATCTTATAGAGTGGTTTCAGAACGCAACGGGATCCCGCACATCCAACTGTCGGATGAGGAGATTGATGAATTATCCGAACCTTTTCGATTTGCTCTGATCAGAAAGTTCTCTCATGGTTATCCTACCATGGCTCGACTCCATAAACTCTTCATGGAGTTGGAACTAAAAGGAGAATTCAAGTTGGGAGTTATGAATATCAAACAAGTCCTAATCAGATTGAAGTGCGAGGAAGATTATTCAAAAATTTGGTTACGATGAATCCTGAATTTTGATGGATACCCTAGAGGGTACTCAAATGGACGCCAACCTTCAACCCTAGAGTTGAATCTTCCATAGCACCAGTATGGATCCGATTACCATCCCTGAAAACTCAATTTTTCAATCCAGATATGCTGCATGATATTGTCAAATAGATTGGAGTACCATTAGGTTTCGATAACGGAACCCTGGACTGTAATCGCCCCGATTATGCTAGAGCTTGTGTGGAGCTGGACCTATTAAAACCTTTGAAGACAAAAATTAGTATAGGCTTCAATGGCGGCACCCTAATCCAACCGTTGTCTATGAAAGACTTCCGGCATATTGCAGAAAGTGCTTGCATTTGGGACACGACAAAAAGGACTACCATGATACTGTTAATATTGAAGAAGAACAGCAGGATTTGAGGCAGGTTATCCAAGAAAAAAGGGACGCCACCACAAAACAGCTTGTAGAGATGGTAGCCAGCATAGGTAAAGGAAAGAAATCGGACCAGATAGATAGTTCTGATGGGAAAGAAAAAGAACATCAACAACTCAAACAGGTGCAACAGAAGGATTTGGTGGAGACAAAAAACTAACAACAAGGATGGGATGGATTCGGGTGAGAGCAATAATATTAACATTCAGGAAACTGTCCAACCTTTTGTCTTAGTACATGATGTTCAGTTGGTTGATCCAAACAAGACTCAAGAAACTGCACAAGGTAATGACGAACAACGACTGGTGCTTGGACATGAAGGAAACACAACCATTGCTGAAACGTACCAGGCTCAACATGAACATGATGGAGATGTTGGGAATTAATGACCTTTCGGATGAGGAACATAGCGTCGAAAGCGAACCAGATAAGGACCTTCTGGAATGAGATAACGAAAGTGATCCTGATCAGGGACCTTTGGAACAAGATGGGGATACTTTAGCAGACTCAAAGATGCTTGCTCTACACAAAGCATTTAATTCTGATGATGAGAGGGGAGACGGATTCACTCCCATAGTTCAAAAGAAACGTCGGGGTAGACCTCCAAAGAATGCAAATATGGCCTCTAAAGGAGCGACGCAGTCGCTGGCCAATAGCAAGGTTTTACCATGATACACAAAAACATGATTTGGAACGTGAGGGGGATGGGCAAACCGGATCACCATCGCACCCTCAAAAAACTGTGTCAAGAGAATAACTTTTAGTTTCTTGCCATATTAGAACCGTTTATTGCTTTAGATAATTCCTTAATGTGTCATACTTTCAGTTTTAATAATGTTATTTCCAATTGTTCTAATCATATCTGGTTTTTTTCTTGCGAGGATTTGAACGTTGAAGTCTTAAAGGATGATAGGCAGTTTCTTCATCTTCGGATCACTTGGATTTCGACAGATAAATCTGGCTTAGTTACCATTGTGTATGCCCGCTGCAACACCGTCGCCAGACGTCAGATATGGGACTTTTTTGCTGAAAAGAACATCAATGATGTTCCTTGGATCATTGGTGGTGATTTTAACCCCGTTTCTTCCCTATCCGAAAAAAAAATGCTTTGGATGTTGATTTTCAAGCCATGTCGGAGTTCAATGGATTTATTAGTGAATGTAGCCTAATCGAGACACCTTATGAAGGATCGGACTTCACTTGGACTAACAAGAGGGTGTGGAAGAGGCTTGACCGAGTTCTTGTCAATGAGTCGTGGTGTGAAATTTTCCCGCAAACCAATGTCAAACACCTAGCGAAGAGTGACTCGGATCATTGCCCGTTGTTGCTTTGCATAAACGACAATATCCCAGCTCATCCAGTAGCTTTCCGATTTCAGGCAATGTGGCTTAGGCATCATAATCTTCGACCTACTGTGATTGAGAATTGGGAGCAGCCTATAGAGACGACTTGAATGAGAAGATTGGCTGATAAACTCAAGAGATTAAATATCCATCTCAAAGGGTGGAATAAAAATGTCTTTGGTAACATTTTTGACAAATTCAAAGAGGCAGAAATCGAAGAACTGGAGGCTGAAAAAGAGTTCGAGAGAAACCAAACTCCTGAATCTCTAACACGCTGGAATAGGAAGATTGCAGAAACGAAAAGAGCTCTAGCCATGGAGGAAGACTTCTGGAGATAGAAATCTGCCTGCAGATGGTTAGAGTCCAGGGAAAGAAACACTAAATACTTCCATGCTC
The DNA here is from genome assembly GCA_037834125.1 of Lippia alba. Taxonomy (NCBI): domain Eukaryota; kingdom Viridiplantae; phylum Streptophyta; class Magnoliopsida; order Lamiales; family Verbenaceae; genus Lippia; species Lippia alba. Next base: position 14,610 of record JBBMKE010433985.1, read on the forward strand.
TCGTCAAGAAACGAAGATTTAGAAAAAGGATTAACTCTATACATGTTGGAGACACAGAGATAAATATCCAAAACTTGATAAGAGAATCTGCTAAATCCTATTTTAAAGAGCTTTTAACAGAAACTAATCCAGGCCATCTTGATTTTGCAGGTTGGGAGAACATAAAAAAGGTCATCACCAATGAGGATAATGCAGCGCTGGAAAAAATTCCTACTAGAGATGAGATAAGGAAAACCGTTTTCGATATGAATCTTAGTAGTGCTGCGGGAGCTGATGGGTTCAACGTGCTGTCTTATCAAACGTTCTGGGAGACTATAGAACATGATGTTACTGATGCCGTGCTTGAATTCTTCAATGGAGCCAACATGCCAATGGCATGCACGGCTACTTCAGTTGTGCTTATTCCGAAAAAAGATAATCCGGCTCACTGGAGCGATTATCGTCCCATAAGCCTCTGCAATGTTTCAAATAAAATTATTACCAAGCTTATAAATAATAGACTTGTGGTGTTCTTGCCTAAATTAATTTCTGACAACTAAAGTGGTTTCGTGTAGGGAAGGGACATTGGTGATAACATACTTTTGGAGCAAGAAATGGCTCATGCATTGGATAATAAAAGCAGAATCAAGAATGTTATGCTAAAGCTTGATATGGCTAAATCATATGATAGATTACGTTGGGATTTCCTATACAACATGCTTCAAGCTAAAGGATTCTCTCCAAAGTGGATTGATTGGATCAAACGTTGTATTTCCAGTTGTTGGTTCTCGGTGTTGGTCAACGGTGTATCCTCCGGGATCTTCCAATCATCGAGAGGGATTCGGCAAGGCGATCCACTATCGCCATCATTCTTTGTGATTGCATCGAACTATCTAGCTTGCTCCTTGAACAAATTTATGGACCAACAACCCCGGGCGCATTTCAGAACTTCTGCTGATATGTACATCTCGCATTTGGCCTATGCGGATGATACATTGATCTTCACGAACAACCATCCCATTTCCATCCAGGGGGTTAAAAACATTATTTTTAAATATAAAGAGTTATCTGGCCAAAAAGTTAACACTAATAAGAGCGTTTTTGTGGTAGGTAACAATAACAATGTTGTTGCGGCCGAAGTCAAGCATGAATTAGGATATAGTCAAGAAACATTGCCTATCAAATACTTAGGAGCTCCATTGTACCGTGGAAGGAAAAGAGTAAGCTTGTATGATGAATTATTAGGGAGAATCCGTGGCCGGATCAAGGGATGGGAAAGTGTTTATTTATCACATGGCGGGCAATTACAACTCATAAAATTTATTCTTTTAGCCCTGCCTACACACTTGTTTAAGATTGTTGAACCCCCAAAATCGGTAATATACAGAATTGAGCTGATGTTCAACAGATTCTTTTGGGGCTCTGGAGAAGGGAACAAGAGACTGCATTGGACGTCTTGGAAGCGCTGCTGTTATCCTGTGGACGAAGGAGGGCTGGGAGTTAGGTCTATAGATGATATCGTTAGAGCTTATTTATATAAGCTATGGTGGCGCATGAGAACTTCCAACTCTTTATGGGCAAGATACATGGAGAGCAGATATTGGAGAGATATTCATCCTAAGCTAGCACCAATGGCTATTTACCATTCCCCAATATGGCAGAGAATCAGCAAAGTCCGACTTCAGGTGGAAGAAGAAATGTTTTGGAGTCTAGGAAATGGGAACGTGTATTTCTGGGAGGATTCTTGGAGAGGAGAGCAGCCAATCGCGTATGAGAGAATCGGCACTACTGGTAATGAGAAAGTGAAGGATTTCTTAACTGATGGTAAATGGGATAGGAATAAGTTACTACAAGTTCTAGATCAAGAGAAAATGGATGAGATATGCAAAGTGGCAATTATGAGAAATTCATATGATAAATATGTTTAGAAGTTGAACAGTGACAGTGTTTTCACGTTGAAATCCTCTTGGGAAAAGATCCGCTGCAGAACCGATACGTCGGAATTATACAAAGCTATTTGGTCTACTAATTTAACACCTACAATCATGATGTTTCTTTGGAGACTTCTACACGATTGGATCCCCGTCGATGAAAGGCTGCACCGTAAAGGAATGATATTTCCCTCAAAATGCGCTTGCTGCAATTAGCAGGAGACGATCAGCCATTTGTTTATCAAGAACAATAAGATCAAAGAGGTTTGGTCATTTTTTAACAATCTATTTAATGTGCAGGTTACAGGTACAGATTCAATTCACGCGATGCTCAATGGTTGGATTCGGTCTTCACCATTTAGCGCCAAAAAGTACATTAGAATCGTAATCCCAGCTCTGATACAATGGTTCGCTTGGACTGAGAGGAACAGGAAGAAGCATCAGGGGAAAAGGTATTCAGCTTATAATATAAGAAGGCAAGTGTTAACTCACTTATCTCAACTCCATGAGATTGGCCGAATCAAAAGAGATGGGTGGAGGGGTGATGGCAGCACTTCTTTAAATTTTGGAATAACCCTCCTTCTTATTCGAAAACCGTCAGTGAAGATAATCAGGTGGCTAAAACCGCAGAATCGTCACCTCAAACTAAACATAGATGGCTCGTCTCTTGGGAATCCCGATCCAGCAGGGATTGGAGTGATTCTTCGTGATTATAACGGAAAGGTGATGGCGGCTTAGAGTAATGGAATTGGAACAGCTTCCAATATTCATGCAGAAATGGCGGCTCTTGTTAAAGGCATTATGCTTGCTCGGTCTCTTGGTGTGGATGAGGTTTGGGCAGAACTCGATGCCAAGGTTATTATAGACATGGTTCGTAGAGGGACGTCGGGAAGTTGGAGAGTTCAAAATCTGATTAATCAATTTCAAATAGCCGCGAGAGAGATTCATATCCGCATTACGCACATTTATCGTGAAGGAAACATGGTGGCGGACTTCCTAGCAAAACAGAGCTACGACACAAGCTGAATGGTCATATCCTGAAGCAGAGATTGACCCTCAGCTTAAAGGCTTAATAAGGATGGATCAATGGGGCATTCCGAATTTAAGAATACGATGACAGACTCTATGTCTATTTATTTGGAAACTTATTGCTTCCAGGATGGTTTATCTAACGACCTAGGTTCTTTATTGATTTTTTATAATAGGGGTTTCAGTAGTTGTAATCTGTTCTATATTCTCTCTTTTGTCAATTTTATCTATTCAGATGGCTACACTAATGCAATTGGCACGAGAAATGCTTGCTCTTGTTTGCAGAATCTTAGGCGTTTTCACAAGAAGAATGTCATGAACATTGCTGGACACAAAGTTTCCTGTAAAGGAATAGTATGTAACTTGGTAATTGACGACTTCTCTCAATCTTCACCGAACTCCATGGCCAATTATCCCAAGGACGTCATTCTTGATATCAGGGATCTTAATAAAGACACAACCTTGCTGAGATAGAGAAGAGGGCTTGGTTGTAGACTCTTACAAAGATGGAGAAGATTGCATGGTCACAGTATTAGTCTTGTTACTAATAGATATGCCACTATGTACGTCATTTACATCTATTATATCAGGGGTAGGCATTATTCGTTTTCGAGTATCTTAGATCCATGGATTGCTTCCCATTGTAATTTCTCTTCGGTGATCAATAAAGGAGGTGAGGACCTCATCTAAAAACCTCACGGTCCGTCGACTGGTTCCCAAAAAAAAAAATATATATATATATAGATATATATATATATAACATATATACATATTTTTTATTTTACTCGGGCTCGCGAGCCACGAGCTGTGAAATACACAGCTCAGGCTTGCCATGCGAGCCGAGCTCTGGCTCGGATCAGCTCGTAGAGACCGAACCCAAGTGCGAGCTTATCTCGAGCCAGCTCGCTAAGCTCTCGAGCTGGCTCGTCTCGTTTGCATCCCTAGTTGGCACGAAACCCTAGCAGAATAGCAACCCATTCCCACTCCAGATCTACACGCCTCCACTCACTCTCTCTCTCTCTCTCTCTCTCTCTTCAAGTTACTGCAATTCCTCTCTCTCTCTCTCTCTTCAAGTAAAATGGGGACATACACGCCTCCACCCACTCAACAATTTCTCTCTCTCTTCAAGTCAAATGGGGATTGAGATTTTAGCATAAAGATTCAATCTTTACAAAAAGATTTCCATGTTTTTCCAGAAGGCATGGAATGGGTTCTTCGAAATTCGAATGGAACATATGGTGTTTGTTACCGCCATTAATTTCCAATCTTAGCAATAATTCAAAGTTTGAAGGAAAAATGAGGTGGTTCTTATGGAAATCAAATAAAGCTTTATTTTTCCATCCCAACACGATTTATCAGCACAATCTCTGCAACTTTCTTGTTCATTTAAGATTTAATTGCAGATTTTTGTTCTTTTTTAAAAAAAGTTGAGGCAAGGCTCACGAGCCGAGCCGAGCCACCCCAAGCTATGCTGCGAGCCAAGCCCGGGCCAACTTGTATATGGCTCACTGGCTCGTAAGCCAAGCCCGAGCCAATATTTTAAAGGCCGAGCCAGAGCTCGAACCTTGAAAAAAATGTTAAGGCTCGACTCGGCTCGTTTACATCCTTAGGTTCGGGGTCGTACAAATTAATTTTTAATTCATTAATTCCAACTTTTACTTTTTTGCAATGGATTTTGCAACGAAATTCCGTTGCTAAAAAACAAATAAATTAATTATCAGTTAGTTTGCAACGGAAAATTCGTTGGTAAATCTATTGCTAATTTTTGTGGGTTGTAGTTTGTTGCTAAATTCGTTGCTATAAATTTATTGCAAATTCTGTTGCAAATATTTCATTGCTAAATTCGTTGCTATAGATTAGTCACGAGGGTTATAGCAACAAAAAATTTTCGTTGCTAAAGCCTAATCTGTTGCTAAATTCGTTGATATAGAGCATTTTTCTGGTAATGATTTTACGCATTTAATAATTGATGACGTGTGATGGTATTTTATATGAAATATATTTCATAGGAAAAGACTTTAAATACCCGAAATCACGTGTCATTAAAGCTCTAGTCAGAATGATAAGAAAATGTTCTTATCAAGACTATTATGTGTTATATAAGATGATTAGTCTTTCGTCATAGGAAAATGGAGTTTCCGATTATAACACATTGATGATTTTCAATGGAAACATCGAACTGGACTACTGAGATTGTTCATTTTATACTGCTCTCTAAAATGAACAAAAATCTCAAAGCATTAGACTCTTAATCCTGACAGTTTTTCAACTTTGGAAATGTAGTGTTAATCACTGTGATGTACTGAGAAGTGAGGTCTCGGTAACGGGTGGCCAAATACTTTGTACGTTCGGTGATTGCATGAAATTTGCTAAAGGGAGATATTGATCAAGGAATCTGTGGCCTTGTTGGAAGGTTAAAGATATCCCTGAAATAGATTTGCAAAAGTTTGAATTAAAACTTTGGTCAAAGTACTTCGTGTGTGCGTCACCAAAGTTGTATTTTGAATGTGTTTCACATGCAGAGAATTTGGACTTAAGGCGAATCAAGAATTTCAGATTGGAAGTGAAAAATAAATGATAGTAGTATTAATTTATTTTTCATGGATATCTACACGGAGGAGTAAAATGCAAAATTATTCTAGATCAAGAAATTCATGAATAATTTAATTAATTTTAGAGTGCAACAATATTTATTTAGTGGAATTAAATATTGTTAAACGGTAATCAATTGTTATCATGAGATGATAATAGATTGACCCGTTTGGAGCTAAAATTAATTAGTCCTGCAGGTCCCCCTGCAAGCCCCAAGAGAAGACCAACGAGAAAATATTAAAACGAGAGAGAAAATGATTTTTCAAAGTGTTTGAAAATAGCCAAAGAATTTATTTTGAGAAAATAAATTAAATTCTAAAGAGTTGGAAATGTCCAAAATTTTATTTTGGAGAAAATAAATTTTTTCACAAAAAAAAAAGTTTTATCGATGACGTGGCATATTGCTGATGTGTCAAGTCACGTCAGCAGATCAGGGTTGTGTGGTGCTGAGTCAGCATCCACGTGGCGCACCACACAGACAGTCCAGTTTGCGCCGCGTCATCATCTATGAGCGCCCTAGATGAACTGGGTCGGACTCGGTTGGTTGGGTACGGTTCGGAGGGTCAACGGACCGGATCCGGACATGTGGCGTGATCTAGTGGTGCGTGGGAAGCACGCACCAGCCACACAGCCGCCATGTGGCGGCGCGTGTGACGCCCAATTGGCGCGTGGTCGGCGGCAGCTGACACATCTCGGCCTGATCTTCCACATGGCGCTCTCAAATTGGTCGTGCGTAGGGCGCAAGTCTGAGATGGGAAAAGATGGTCTTGCCCTTTAATACCTTGGAGTGCACCGAAATAAATGAAAAACTTGGGCAATACGTTTAATTCCCACAAATTAGCAATTGTGTCCTTCCTTTTGGCCAATAAATAGGTTGTGCTGAATGCATTCTTCATTCATAATTTTTAAGCAAAAAATTCATTCCTTTTATTGGCAATATTTAAAGCCATTCAGCTTTTCTCTCTCTATCCCTAATTAATCCTTAAATTAAAGATTAATTATTATTTAATTAGGTAGTTAAATAATTAATATATAATCCACTTAATTAATTAGAAAATAGGGATTTTCTGGTTTTAGAAAAATGAGTTTTTCTAGAAA
>JBBMKE010433986.1:0-10214 GCA_037834125.1 Lippia alba
AAATAACCATAAACATTTCGCTGAACCCTGAGTACTATATTTTTTGAATATTTTAAAAAATATTATTTTTATGTATAGCATAGTGTTATAATACTATAAGTCATAACTTGGTATCTCTCACTTTACAAACAATAGTCTAGTTTATCTAATTCGTGCTTAGTTCAAATGGCTCTAGGGGGAGATAACTTTCCGCCTCTCTCTAGCGAGGAATTCGACCATATGAGAAGTACCAAAAAGTTCAAGACGACGACGAGCCATGAACTCCCGGAAAATGCAGACGTGAACATGCAAGAAAACGAAGGCTATTCGCCTAAGGAGAGCCGGAGGAACTCATACCGAGATTCACTACTGGGGTAGAAAATGGAAGACCCGAAGTTTTGTGTTCAGGGCATGGAAAATCTGGACAAGATTCGAGTGGCAGAGTCGATAGATGAACATCCATACCCTAGGGTTATGATAGATGCAGAGTATAGGGAGATGTTGAGGGTGGAATGGAAGGATACCCTAATTCTCCGAATTTTGGGCAGAAGTGTGAATATCAACATTCTCTCTACCAGAATTGACAAACTGTGGGATTTGCGTGGAGGTTTCGATTTGGTGGATTTGGGACATGGTTGCTTCATCTTGGAGCTGATGGACAAATAGAAGGCATCGTTCATCCTGACAGAAGGTCCATGGGTAGTATCAGGACACTATTTAGTCGTACGGAAATGGATGCCTGAATTTTAGGCTTCGAAGGATCGTATCACCACCGCCATTACTTGGATAAGAATCCCAGAGATGTTTATAGAGTATTATAAGGAGGAATTATTGTATCATGTCGCGACTGCTGTTGGGACGCCGATCAAGATTGATTAGAACACTTGTTGGGGAGTTAAAGGGAAGTACGCGAGGGCATGCGTCCAAGTGCATCTTGAGAAACCGTTGCGTAGCGTGGTAGAAGTGGATGGCACGCTGTATCCGATCATGTACGAGAATCTACCGGCAATATGTTTCAATTGCGGCCGTGGGCCATAGGGCCGGCGACTGCCCGGAGAAGAAAGTGGATTCAAATCCTTCTGTGAGTACTAGAATTACGGGACAACCGATGGAGAAACCACCGAAAAAACCTACTGGCCCAGTGTATGGGAGCTGGATGATGGCAAAGAAAGGACGAGGCCACAAAGCAGAGGGAACCGTAGCACGGAAGCCGCCGGCGGTAGAGAACGGCGTGGGCAACAACCGTTATGGTATCTTTGCAAATCAGAAAACAGAGACAAATCCGGAGACCGTGGAAATCGTGGAGGACAGAAGAAATCAGGAGGATTCTGCGGAGGGAGATGTGGAGATTGATAATATTAACAAACAGAATATCCCAGCTAGGAAAGGAAAGAGAGTGGTTACAAAGAGAACTGGGCCAGCCTCAGAGCCAGCTAACTTGATTAATAAAGGCCCACAGCAACAGCCCAAGGAGGCCCGCTTTTCTTTAGCAGATCGGACCAAATCTGTGGCCCTGACACAAGTTAGAGCATACAACAACCCTATTGCAAGTTTGGAAAACATAAGTGAATCACATAACAGCGACGTGGAATTAGTTTGGAGAAGACTTCCGTTGGAACGCTGGAATCACAACTCAGAAGCGGGAGGGGAATTACACAATGAGTCAGTGCTGATTAATGCTGAACACAATGGGATGGAGTACGGGACAGAAGATGGAGTGATTATGGTTAATTCCTTCGCCCTTGAGCCTGACCCGGGGGACGGAAAGGTTAGGGGTGAGAGTGAAGCAATGGAGGAAGTGCCTGCTCGTGCAGAATGGGAGATGGCCAGTGATCCTGGAACCCGGCGGAATCAGTGTTGAGCTGCTGGGTCGCATCTTTTCCTAGATATTTATTTATGATGAAGATTATTGCTTGGAATTGTCGGGGCGCCGGGAACGATGAGTTTCGACGTCACTTTAGCGAGATGAAGAAAACCTACAGGCCGGATATGGTTTTTCTTTTAGAGATAAAAGTTTCGGATGAGAGAGCGGAAGTCATATCTCAGAAGTTGGGGTTTGCTCACATTCATAGAGCACCTGTAAGTGGTCGGTACGGCGGGGTGTGGATGCTTTGGGATGATGGTGGTTTTGAGGTTAGCGTTCTGGGTTATTCAAGCCAGTCTATTCATGCACTTATTACTCCGTCGAGGGAAAGCAATTGGTTATGCTCTGGAATATACGCAAGCCCGATTCAACGTATTAGAGAGGAGCTATGGGAGTTACTAACGGACTTTGGGAACACACATTCACTCCCTTGGCTGTTGTTAGGGGACTTCAACGAGATTTTGCTACCTAGTGAGAAGGTTGGAGGAAGGAGTGTTGAGTGGTGCCGTTGTGAAAAGTTTAAAGAACATCTTGATGGTTGTAATCTTATGGACCTGGGTGCCTCCGGACCTATGTATACTTGGGTTGGAACTGCGAGAAGTGGCGAGCTAGTGAGAGAGCGGCTTGATCGGGCTGTGGCAAATATGGACTGGACGATCACATTCCCAGAATATTCGGTACACAATCTACCTCGTGTACACTCGGACCATAATCCAATCTTACTTAAAACCAGTAAAGAGGAGGTTATCAGGAACAAACCATTCTGGTTCGAAATTGCTTGGGATACAGACTCGACTTGTAAAGCTACTGTTGTTCGTGAGTGGGATGAAACGAGGGAGGTGCATGAGAATTTGGCTCGTTTATCGGATATCCTCAAAACCTGGAATCGTGAAGTGTTTGGTAATATTTTTGGGTGCAAAAAAAAGCTTTTAACTCGCATAGAGGGCATTCAAAAGATCCCTAGCAACCGATTGCATGGACATTTGAGATATTTGGAAAGAGAGTTAATTGAAGAGTATAATAAAACGTTGCAACAGGAGGAGATGTTGTGGTTTCAAAAGTCACGCATTAACTGGCTTACAATGGGTGATAGAAACACTAAATTTTTTCATATATCAACTATTACGCGGAGACGGCGCAACAGGATTGTAACTATGAAGATTGATGGTCATTGGACGGATGATAACAACAAAATGCAGGAACATGTAGTTGCTTACTTCCGTGAGCTATTCACAACAAGTGTTGGGGAGGATAAAACTTCCTTGCCACGTAGTCAGCTCCAACGACGCCTGTCTGATAGGGCCTTGGAGGAGTTGGAGAAAACACCTGGGATTGAAGAGATCTCAAGAGTTTTGAATTCGATGAATCCTTATAAAGCGCCGGGCCCGGATGGTTTACAAGCCTTTTTTTATCAGAAATACTGGGATAAAGTGGGGAATTCAGTTTAGAGACTCATGCGTGATTGCTTTAATAGGGGTTCAGTGCTGGATGAGATGGGGAAAGCTTACATATGCTTAATTTCGAAAATAGAAAACCCGCAGGACGCGAGCGAATTTCGACCAATTGCTCTTTGTAATGTTCTCCTTAAGCTTCTGACCAAAATGCTGGTGGCGCGTATTAAGCCGTATATATCGAATATCATCAGCCCTCAGCAAAGTAGTTTTATTCCGGGAAGATGTACACATGATAACATCCTCGTACTTAATGAACTCATCCATTCGATGCATAGATCAAAGAATAAGGCGGGTTATATGATCTTCAAAATTGATCTTGAGAAAGCGTATGATAAAGTTGATTGGAATTTCTTGGAAGAAACTCTGGAGTATTTCGGTTTCCCTAACAAGGTGGTGAATTTGATCATGAGTGGCGTGAGGTGTGTTCAGCCGAGCATCCTATGGAACGGCGAACCGACTGAAACTGTTATTCCGACGTGTGGTACCAGGCAGAGAGATCTGTTATCCCCATACCTATTCGTGCTATGCATCGAGAGACTGTCGTATCTTATCGAAGAGGCGGTCCAATCTAAAAGATGGGAGCCTATTCCAATCTGTAGAGGGGGCCCAAAGATCTCTCATCTTTTTTTTTCCGATGATATTATTCTAGCAGCAAGAGTTAGTCATTCGTCGATGTGTGCAATTCGTGATATTATGGATCGTTTTTGTGGAGGTTCGGGTCTGAAAATTAATAAGAAAAAGTCTAAGGTGATGTTTGGGAAGAACACACCCATATCCTCCAGGGAGCTCGTTACAGATCTGGTGGGTATTGAAGAAGCTGCGGATCTCGAGAAGTACCTCGGAGTTAAATTAGGCCTAGGGCGCAACAAGCGGGAATTATTCTCCCATATCATAGAGAGAGTGGAAAGCAAACTCACGAGTTGGAAAGCGAAAACTCTTAGTTTGGTGGGGCGTATGACGCTTATACAATTGGTAACTTCTTCGGTGCCGGTCTATCACATGCAGTCTAACTGGTTACCGAAGAGTGTTTGTGATCGTTTGGATCAGCTCAATAGAAACTTTCTCTGGTCATCCGACGTTTCAAAACGTAAAACTCATTTAGTAAGTTGGAAGAAGGTCACGAGAAATAAGCAAGCCGGAGGTTTGGGCATTAGGGAGGCTCGTAAAGCAAATATTGCGCTCTTGGCCAAGGTGGGATGGAGAGTGGCGAATAACAGTGATACCATTTGGAGCCAAATGTTCAAATCCAAGTATCTCAAGGAGGCGGACATAAGGCATCATATACCGAAGACGGATGCTTCGAGAACCTGGAAGGGAATTACCCGAAGTGTGCAGCTGATGGCGCCAAACTTAGTACTGCGGATAGGGAATGGAAGATCAACCTTACTCTGGGATGATGTTTGGTGTGGGCGGACTACCCTCCGGGAGGAATGCGTTAATGGAGTTCATCCGGAAGATGAAGGCCTGAGAGTTGAACATATTATTGGAATGAATGGTGAGTGGAGACTGGATAGTTTGAAAACTGAGGTCCCAACCGAGTTAAAGGAGAAGATTCGAGCCGTACCGATACCTTATGATAGTGGCCAAAGTGATAGGATAATCTGGGAAGGTACGAAGAATGGAGAGTTCACGTGTAAGTCCGCGTATGAGTTCCAGCGGGAGCGGGGCCCTCTGAATACGAATTGGGATTGGTTATGGAAGATGAAACTGCTTGGAAAACTCAGGACGTTTGCATGGCTGCTAGAGCATGGGACTCTCATGACGAACGCGTTGAGATATGATTGGGGCATGAGCGACCAAGCGAGTTGCCATAGATTCGATTGCTTGCGTGAGGATGTCATCCACGTGTTTAAAGACTGTTCCTTGGCCAGGAAAGTGTGGGAGGAAATCATTCATGAAGGGGACATGGGAAAATTCTATAGCCCATGGGGAGACGGTTGGTTGAAGAGTGTTTTGAGGAAAAGGTTCAGAGTTAGCCCAAATATTGGCTGTCAATGGGGAAGTATTTTCGTGGCAGCGTTGTGGCAGATTTGGAAAGCCAGAAATGGTAAAATCTTCCAAGGGAAGAAAGAGGAAAGCACTGTAACTGTTCGAAAAGCTATGTTGTTGGCCATGGACATTGAACAACTGTTTTGGAATACCGGGAAAGCCAAAGTTATTAGACCAAGAACTGGGTGGACCAAACCACCCCGGGGTTGGGTGAAATTGAATACAGACGGTAGCAGTTTTGATGACAGAAATGCTGCAGCGGCGGGTGGTATCATCAAGAATGAAGACGGTGATTGGTTGAGCGGGTTTTCGAGGAAACTCGGGGATGTTCCCATATTGCTAGCTGAGTTGTTAGGGCTGCGGGAAGGCCTAAGTATAGCGTGGGAGTTTCGATTCAGGAAAATCGAAGTAGAGAGTGATTTGGAGGAGGTCATAAAACTGATTCGTGGAGCTAATGTAGATTTGCATCAGTATGGAGGGATCGTGCAGGACTGCCGTGTACTCCTCAATAAGCCGTGGGACGTTACACTGAAACATGTGTATAGAACAAGCAATTGCAAAGCTGATTTACTGGCCAAGATGGGGCATTGGATGGAAGAAGCCTTCATGAAATGGCCAACGGAACCACCTGATCTCCGGGAGATGGCGGAGCCGTGAAGTGCAGCCGTGCTGCATTCTCAGTTTCTGACCAAAAAAAATAGTGTTATAATACTGATAGTGTAATATAGTTTTTTCAAATAAGTGTATATTTCCTAAAAAAAAAAGTATATTAATATATGTTTTCATATTCGTGAATTATTACTTCGGCATCCGGGAACTTGTCTAAAATCAAAACAAACTCATCTAAGTGTCATTTGTAATCTAATCTGCTTCAACGCCTTTTCCAATAATATAATTTTTATGTATAGTTTTAATCGCTGTGTATATTTATTGATTTGTATTATTGTGTCTATCATAATTCATAAATAAGTCTACTCTCGCATGAGGGCGAAGTTTCAAAACGAAAGCCTAATTCCTTGAGGGTATTTTTTTAACATTTCTTGAAACGTACGAAGGTTTTTTCAACATGAAGCTTGATATGAGTAAGGCTTATGATCGCATTGAATGGCGGTTCTTAGAGCGGCTCTTGGACAGGTTTGGTTTTCCTTTGAGCTTTGTTTCCGGCATCAGGTCCTGTATTTCGTTTGTTTCTTACTCTTTCTTGTTGGATGGCTGTGAATTTGGAGCTTTAATCCCGGAAAGGGGAATCCGTCAAGGAGACCCCGTATCCCCTTATTTGTTCCTGTTATGTGCAGAAGGTTTATCCTTGATGTTACAGGAAGAGGAAAGAAATGTTGGAGTTAAGGGTATCGCTGTGTGCCGGGATGCTCCGAGGATATCCCACCTTCTTTTTGCTGACGATACGTTGATTTGTGGAAGTGAAAAGTCAGAGACGATGCAGTGTGTGAAAGGGGTGTTGGATCACTATAGTAAGTTGTCGGGACAGACTATGAACTTCCAGAAGTTTTCTGTGGTTTTTAGCAAAAACGTCCCCTAGAGTGATAGAAGGAACATGGCGGGGGTGTTGGGAATTCGATGCGTTGAGGAAATGAACTTGTATCTTGGCCTACCCTCTGTGATTGGACGTTCTAAGAAAGAAGTCTTTGCTGGGATCTTGGACAAGATCAAGAAGCGAGTTAGAGGGTAGTCGGAGAAATTTCTTTCCACTGTAGGAAAAGAGGTGTCGATCAAGTCAATTTGCAAGCTATCCCGGCGTATGCAATGAATTGTTTCCTACTTCCGGATAGCTTCATTCAAGAGATGGATTCGTTGGTGTCCCTTTTTGGTGGAATAGTGGAGATAAGAGGAAAATTCATTGGTTGGAGTGGATAAAACTGTGTAAGAATAAGGGAGACGGGGGCCTGGGGTTCCGTTCCTTTAAACTCTTCAATCTCGTTATGTTGGTGAAACAGTTATGGAGAGTGGTTCAATCCCCGGACAGTCTTATGAGTAGGGTTCTGAAGGCAAGTTATTTTCAGAATATGGATATATGGGGAGCTTCCTTAGGGCGCTCCCCATAGTTCATTTGGCGGAGCCTCTTTGCTGCCCGCTATTTACTTGCTGCGGGAACGAGGTGGAGAATCGGAGATGGCAAGTCGATACACGTGTGGCGGGATAGATGGATCCCCTCGGGTCCGGAGTTTCGCCCATATTTTGGGTAGGATGCAAGTATAGCTCCGGAATGGGTGGCGGATCTCCTACTTCCCGGACTCTTGGAGTGGGATGAAACACTAGTTCAGAATGTTTTTCATGAATGTGACGCACGGCTTATACTGAGTATTCCACTTGGAACTACTCCACGTGAGGACACTTTAATCTGGCACTATAACAAATCGGGGATTTTCATTGTAAAAAGTGCTTACAAGTTAGCAATGGACATGACTGATCGTGGAAATGCTTCATCAACTATTGCTGGCGATAGTGATTTGTGGAGGAAATTATAGAAGGTGAAAGTTATACCCAAAGTTAGGCACATTTTGTGGCGTGCGTGTAAAGATATTTTGCCCACAGGTGTAAAGCTGGTGCAGCGACATTGCTCTTTGGATCCTAGCTGTATTTATTGCGGTGACATTGAGGACATGGGGCATGCTTTAATTAGTTGCTCATTTGTGCGCCAGGTTTGGGCGCCATCACCGGTCCATTGGCATTGGGTGCACCAGTTGGCTCATAACTTCGCTGGTAATTTTTGTAATCTGCTTCGTGCACTAAATGGAGAAGATGGTGGCAAGGCTGCCACGGTATTATGGGCTTTGTGGACTTGCCGTAACCTGCGGAGGTGTGAGAACGAGGTCCGCCAACCTCATGAGGTAATTCACTATGCTTTATAGAATGTGATTGTAGTGGATCCGATTGATAATGATGCACAGTTAGTTGATGCTATCCCAGTTGAGTGTAAGTGGGAGAAACCGGAGATGGGTTGGATGAAGATCAATTTTGATGGAGCGGTCTTCAAAGAGGCTAATGCTGTTAGGATTGGTGTGATGGCTCGAGATTCGGAGGGCAATTGTTTGGGGTGGGAAACGGATAGAAGGAAGAACACGATTGACCCATTGGTGGCGGAGACTCAAGCAGCTCTTTTGGCGGTTCGTTTGGGAAGAGACCTCCGTTTGAGGAAGGTGATTATTGAGGGTGATTGTCTCAACCTCATCAATGCTCTTCGTAAGGATGATACTAATTTCTCGGACATTGGGAACCTGCTAGAAGATATCAAAGCTACTTGCTTTTGTTTTTCTGATGTTCGTTTTTCTTTTGTTAGGCGCGGTGCCAATAATGTGGCCCCTGCGTTGGTTCTTTGGATTTTCCTAGTTATGTTTCGGACGCTTGTTTTGCTGATCTAGTATAGTGTGGCGTTTTGCGCAACATTAAAAAAAATAATAATAATCATAATAATAAATTATAAATAAGTCGTTTAAAAAAATCCTAAATAAGCAATTAAGCACTTTTTTTGAGCAATTTTTACTTTTTACTTGTTAGAATAAATGAGTTTACTGTTTGCGGCTCACTGGGCCGTGCAGTGCAGGCCTGCAGTGGAAGCTTTTATGAGGCCCGGAACTCTTGGACCACCCACACTCGTTAAACAATATTATTCATATTTCCTCTAGACCAAAATATTATGTTGAATTTTTCTTCCAATAAAAAACTATACGCAACATTGCATCAAAAAATATTTTGCACCAAGAAGTAAAAGAAAAGAACGCGATTCAAAATTCAATGTGATATGTGTTTTATGATGAACTTACGGTCTAAATAGAATAAACTAATCATTAATTATTCTCAAATTACAATTTCATATATAATTTGGAAATTTATTATAGTTTGAGTTATTATCAATTTGCGTTAACTAAATGGGCTAACATTATAAGCCCGTAAAATAGAATCCACCTAAACAAATATAAGTGGTTTCAAGGTCAAGTATTCAGGCCCAATATTGTCTTTAATAACATGTCCAACAAAAAAAAAAAGGAGATTTCATTCAAAATAAGAGATCCAAACTAAAAAAAAATAAAAAAAATATAGCAGATATAATCTATACTATATTATCAAGCGTCAATGTCGATTGTGGTGTCATGGTCTCTAAATTTTTTTTTCTTTTCTTTTTTATTCTGTAGGACGAGTTTGATCCACTAAAAAGGGGCGAAATCAAAGTTTAAGATAAAGTCCGCGAAGTTTCGCGATCATAATGCCAAGCAAGGAAGTCCTCATCTCTATTGGTCTTATTCTTATTGTGCACCTTGTGAGCGCATTTGGATTCTAAACCTATCATGCATTCGTGGTCTATATCATGCGAGTTATAAGAATTTCTTAAGAAAAGATAGAAAGGATTGATTGGTTTATCTCTTAACTCTTTTTTTTCTCTCTCATCACTTTAACTTTTTTCTTTTTTTTTTTAATATAATTTTTATCTCTTTTTAATTATGTTTTTAGAGGCCATTAGAGTAACAAAACTCTTGGACTCTAAAATTATTTTTTTTTTCTATTTTTATTATCACACTCTCAACTTATTATTTCTTATTTATTTCTTCTTTTTTCTTTTCTCTCACCTTACTCTCATTTTTTTATTATATATTTATTTTCTTTCCCTATATTTTTAATTTATATTTTGTGTTATCTTTTAAGTTTATAATTATATTAGAAATAATAATAATATAAAATTCTTATATATTTAAATAATAATAATTTTATTATTTCCACACACATAGGGTGTGCAGGAATAGCTAGTTCACAAATTAAATCAAAGAAGTTCCTAAATTCTTGAGATTTTGTGACGAGGAAGTTCTGCAGCCACAAGTGTGACACCCTAAACGGAGGGCGCCGCATCCCCCGCACCATGAGCCCGATCCACCCATGAAATGGAAAGTCCATACATGGACCAAGCTCACAGCGAACGG
>JBBMKE010434013.1:0-10211 GCA_037834125.1 Lippia alba
GGTTAGTTACTCTACGCCCAAGAGCTTATGGGAGACACCCTCCCGGGAACGTATTTCCCACTTATTACATTATACCGCCTTTAGGTTTTGATCCCCTATTGACACCGGAGTAGTGGAGTATTATCATATTTAGTTTTATTAAAGTATCGGTGCCTTGATCATCCCGTTACTGTTTTACAACTATTTACGGAGTTCGGGTGAAAAGGGCCTTACTTGGGGGCCATACAAATTCTTATTAAACGGTTCATATTTCAAAATACTCTCACATACCATTATCCCTTATTTAAATTTATGAACCGTATCTTATTTGCTAAATCCTAATTTGAATTTATTTAGATCAAGAATTTCTTGATCATATATATATATATAATCACTTATATCCCCTTAATCATCAATACTCTTCACTTAGTCACTTTGACTAACACCTCACCGTTTTCTAATGCATGATTTCAGGAAGCGAGGACAACGACACCTAGAGGTATCTTGGAGCTACAGGTGTCATACATAATAGGTCACGATTAAACTTAGGGTACTAAATTCCTGACTATGTACATATTTCAATAAGATGCCCTGATAAACAGTACCACGTTACTCTGATATATTACCCCCCAGTATATGTTATAAAATTCATTTACCTTTCTTACGCTTTAGGATGCTGCTTAATTACAAGTTTTTAAATTTCTCTATCTTCCGCTGCATTGGACCTTACGCACTACTTGAGTATCATTTAGACCGTTCGTCGTAGTATTTCTCGAGCGCTAGGTCTCACATCCATTCGAGGGTATTACGGTGCGGGAGTTGTGGTGTTAGGGGCGCTACATTCCTTGTCTAGTTTTGAACCTCTTGTTTGATGGATCTTGTAAGTGACAACAATGATCTTGATTCTTGAGTTTGGGTTGATTCAAGCTTTATGCATGTTTTTTTAATTTAATTTTTCTAATTTTCTTACTTTCTAGTGTAAATATGAGTTGTAGTTCTTCTAGGCAAAGCGGGGTGATATATTATGTAGGGTAGGTGTTTGATAAAATGCCTAGGTGGGTTTATTTTGTCTTATGCTTGTGAAATTGATTTATTTACATATTTGAACTTGATTGTCTTAGATATGATCCTAGATTTGCATGCTAATCGAGAGGTTGTATGTGAGTTGGAAGAGGTTTCACAACACTTAAGGGCTAAGTATAAAGATATTTAGCTTAGACTTGAGCAATCGAGCAATAGATTAACCACACTGAGCCGCTAGTTATTTTGTTGCACTAATCTTGTTTGTTTGATCTAATTAATAAGCTAATGACCACGAAAGTAGGCTTTAGACTTTGATTAGGTATGCACACTTGACTTTGAAACGAGTTAGTGTATACATTAGTGATTAGGATTGTGAGACACTCGATTCCACCAAAGTACTAATTTGCACGACTTTGCATGATTGTCACTTTTCGCTTGCCATTTTCTTGAATTGCTTAGACTCTAGTTAATTGTCTTTCTTACGTACTTTAGTTGTTTCTCTAGTTTAGTCAGTTCGTTAGTTTAGTCTAGTTAGTTCTTTAGTTTAGTTAGTGCTTTTAGTTTAGTTAACCTTCTCTCTTGCTTGTTTGGTCTATAGATTGGCAAAAGCACTTCACAATTGGCTTTGATTTTATGCCTTCCCTTAGGACACGACCCCTCATGCTACAATTGATATTTTACAACTTGCACTTGGGTTATAATAATTTTCGCTTAACATAATGATCATGTCATCAACATAAATGATAAAGCAAGTGATAAGTTCTCCTCGCCTCTGTAGGAACAAAGTGTGATCTGAGTTGCTCTGCCTGTATCCGTGTCGCTGCATTGCTACTGTGAACCTACCAAACCACGCTCTGGGCAATTACTTTAACTCGTACAAAGCTTTTCTCAGCCTACACACTTCTCCTTTCCCAAATTCCTCAGTGAACCCTGGAGGGGGTTCTACATACACTTCTTCTGAGAGATCTCCATGAAGGAAGACATTTTTAACATCAAATTGATGTAATGGTCATTCCTTGTTTGCAGCAATAGAGAGAAGCACTCGGACAATATCCAACTATGCTACTAGAGAGAAAGTCTCCGAGTAATCAATGCCGAAGGTCTGAGTGTACCCTTTTGCTATGAACCGGGTTTTGGAGTGGGATCAGGATAATTCGTCCAGTGCAGGGATTCATTCTCTTTCTCCCTCTAAACGCTGGATTGGCTAAGAAATTAATACTCAGATTCTACGAAATTGCAGTCTATAGTGACCAGAATCCGCTTAGATGTCGGGTTATAACACCGGTATCCCTTTTGGTGCGGAGCATATCCCACAAAAACATATTTGATTGCACATGGATCAAATTTAGTTCTATCGAATTTGGGAACATGGACAAACACGGTACATCCAAAGATCCAAGGGGGAAGAGTAAGGTGAGGTGGTATCTCGCTTTGAGTTTCTAGGACAGAGAGTGACTTTTTGTGGGCAGTCGGTTTGTGAGGTAGGTTGCAGTAGCCACAACTTCGGGCCAAAAGTGTTTTGGGACATGGGATTCTGTCATGATGGATCTGGTTATCTCAAGAATTGTACGGTTCTTTCGTTCTGCCACTCCTTTTTATTGTGGGGTGTTAGGGCACGAGGTTTGGGGAACAATGCCATTTTCCTGGAAGAACCGATTCATTTCCTGATTGATATATTCTCGTCCGTTATCCAACCAGAGCACTTTAATGTGGTGATTAAATTGAGTTTGCATCATTTTACAGAAAGGAACCAACGTCTCAAATAGCTCAGATTTATGACGGAGAAAGTAAACCCAGGTCATTCTATAATAATCATCAATAAACAGCACAAAATATCGAAACTAATTTTGATTTGCAACTGGGGCCGGTCCCCAAACATCTAAATGCACTAATGAAAATAAAGTCTTAACCCGAGTATTAGTGGGTTTAAAAGTTGTTCTGTGACTCTTTGCAGTAAGACAAGTTGGACAAGATAAAGACTCTGACTAATTATTTTGAAAGAGGGTAGGAAATAACATTTTCAGATACCCAAGTGAAGGATGCCCAAGTCGGCGATGCCACAACCAAATTTGTGTACACATTGTACCCTTTGATAAGCAAGCCCGAGAGAGAGTTTCTACTTCATCAACATAATATAATCCATCTTCTTTAGTACTACGCCCAATGATCTCCTTAATATGAATGTCTTGTAACAAGCAAAAACGAGGATAGATAAGTACCATGCAGTTCAGTTCACTTGTTATATGGCTCAAGGATAATAATTTGCATGATAATGAGGGCATATAGAAGCAATTTTTCAGATGCAACTTTGGTGAGACAAATATAGACCCTTCACTTTCAACAATGGCTAAGTCACCACTAGCAGTTTCGATATGAGATTTTTCTGGAATACAAGGATTCAGTATATCAGAGGCATCGTATGTCATCGTCTCAGTTGCACCACTATCAAAAATCCACCGGCTCAATTTATCTGAAGTTGGTTGAGTGTGTAATGCATGGGATGAAGTCAACTGATGGGTTTGACCATGCATTATTGTGGAATTCAGACAACTTTCAGATTTCTTTAAGTTTTGGGGGGTCAAAATGTAATTTCTCAAAGGGGGTTGCCTTAAATAACAAATTGAATTAGGGTTTAGGTCATTAGCCCCAAACCCATTACCTTCTTCACCCTTTTCTTCACTCTTCTGACTGTTGTAGACAGCGGTGGCACTCGCCCTTCTAATTCTCGCCGTCGGTGTGCCTGAGTCTCCGCCGATGACACCCGCAACGGCGGCCTCAGGGCAATGACCACCATTCGCCACCGCAACATTGGCAGAACTGGTTTCCTTCCTTTACTGCTCCGCAAGCAACTGATTTCGGATTCTGATTCCCACCAATCCGGATAGCCAACTATTTCAAAATATTCCTCTGTGGTGTGTTTCAGTTTTCTACACTTTCTGCACACAATCGACGATCGGTCCTCGCGTGGTGATGATCGGCGGCTGATGCTTTCTTGGCGTATGGAGCCTTCTGAACGCACCCCACGCCAGTTTCCTTTTTCTCTTCTTACAACCAATCCAGATCTGATTCCCTGGTTATTATTGTCATCTCCAGTGTTGAGCGCCGCTTTCAATATCTGGAGGCGAGTAGCCTCTCTTTGGACGGTGGCATAAGTTGATTCTACCGAGGGTTTGGTGTCTTGTTTCAATAGATCGTTACGGATGCTATCGAATTTTTTGTCGATTTCGGTAAAGCCTCTGTTCTTGAGTGATTTGATTGAACAGTTCGATATCTTCTGGTCATTTCATTGGATTCGATTATCGACGATCGATGGCTATCCGTAGTGATTGTAGGTTGTTCTAGAATTCCTCAAACTTTCTTTTCCTTGCCTCTGAGTGTTCGCTCTTCGGTGTAAATCGAAGAGCTGTAACGGGTCTCCCCCATTGTCGTCTTGATTCCTCGCAGCCGGGCTGGCTTGGTCGTAGGTGGTCGCGAGACCATCCCACAAGGGTTTTGCAGTTGGGTATTAGAGGAAGTTATTTATCAAAGTCGCCTCCATATTCTGTATTATCTAAGTGAAAACATTTTGGTCGTTTTGTTCCCACTGGTTGAATTTTGGATCCGATTCTTCTGGTGTTGGAGGGTTACCCGTGAGATGGGATCGACACCCACTTCCACCAATTGTCATTTTCATGAGTCTCACCCAAATCGGATAGTTGTCGCCGTTGAGTTTGATTTTGATATAAGTTATCCAAATTGGTCATGATTGATTGGGTTGAGTAACGGGGATGACTTTTTGGATGTTATCTGTGGGCTTTTACATGTTTGGTTGATTTGCAGGTTTGTTGCCGGTTCTTGGCAATTAGGTTTGAGCAAGGTATGGGACGATGATGTTAGGACTGAGTCCCGAGGACTTTAACGCTGCTCTGATACCATGTTAAGACATGGTAACAAGAAGAACCAAAGTTGATTGTATTCATGATTTTGGTTGTGTTCCAGAGACAATTAAAAACGGGAGATATAAAGAAAACAATTAACCTAAAATCCCTACAAATCTTCTCTAATTTAGGGATTACAAATTATAGGTCAAACTTTTCTTATCTAATCTTTATGTGAAAGTGCAATAGAAATGACTGCCCCAGGGTTGGTTCAAAATTAATACAGACGGGGCGTCTCGAGGGAATCCAGGCAATGCATGTATAGGAGGATTAATTAGAGACCACCAAGGAGTTATCATGTATGCTTTCAGCATAGCAGTCGGACATGCAACGAATACATTTGCGAAAATATGTGCAGTGGCTGAAGAATTTAGAAGAGCGTAAGAAATGGGATGCCAAAAAGTTTGGTTGGAGATAGACGCGGAGATGGTGATACACATTTTGAAGAGAGGGTTTATGGGAGATGTGGAAATAAATAGGAAAATTTCGGAGTTTAAGAGACTTACTAGGAATATGGAGGTCAAAATCTCGCATATATACAGGGAAGGTAACACTGTGGCGGATTGGCTAGCTACAAGAGTTGCTGACTCACAAATGAACTGGCTATATCCGGAGGAATGCATGGAATAGAGATTGAGGGGGCTCGCCATGGTGGATAGATGGGAGTTACCTACATTCAAGTTCAAATGATGTATAGAGATACGAGGGGTGAGAGGGAAGTCGAGTGGTGTACGAGTATTTTGCAGAATGAAGCTCCGAAGGTAAACATATGGTCAGGTATATGCTTTAATATTTCTACTGACCTTGCTGTTGAATATAATTATCTCATCCTAACCCTTTTAGGCAACAAGAGGACAGGGAGAAAAAATAAAAATACCGAAAGGAAGAGGAATGAGGTAACAATGAGAACATACATGATATTCATGGTTTTCTGTTGAAGTGGTTTGTGAAAAATAGAATTTATTCTATGCTTAATCTGGTGTTGGTCAAGATGAGGATTTGCAGGTGGAATAGGGCGAAGGAGAACCAATTGCAACGGATTCGTCATGGCTTTTCATGGCTAGTATGCAATTATGTAATTGACAATGATAATGTGCATGTGGATCGATACCAACCAAATGATCTACGTAGCCCTGTAGACGCCATTGTTATGAATTTCACATTCGGCAAGAGGGGCCAGAATCGCACACAAGGATCCTAGAAGTTATCCAATAATAATTACCACAATATCAGCTATGCGATGTTGCAGCTGAAGAAAAGGCATCGTAGTGATAACAAAGGCTATTGGAAGATCATTGATATTTATGTTATTAGGGACCATTTTTGTAGTCTGAGCCTGAACAATCCTTGGATCATGAACTTATGTAATTTCTAATCGATTTTGGTTGGTTTATATATGGGGAGAGGCCTCGTTAACAATCCTACGGCGCGTTGCCAGTTTGCTTTAAAAAAAAGCGAATAAGAGTTTAAATTCATTTTAAGCAATTTCTATATTTATTAAAATATTATAAAATCCCTATGTTATTGGCAAGATTAAAAAAAAATAATAATAATATACTATGCTATTTAACAACTCAAAAAGGAATTGTTAATTAACTAGGACAATTTATTGAGTAAACAAATTGAATTGGGTATTTAACAAAATTTTAACATGGTCATATTAAATCAAATTAGATAATAAAACTATGAAAGTTAAATATTTTCTAAATTGTTTATATAACTCCATTAATTGGCTCCTTGCTTTTCTCGATTAATACATTTATTCAATTTTTTATGTAAGTCAAATCTTTCCTAATATGTAGGTAGTACTTTCTCTTTTAAAACCATCTTTTCTATAAGAAATTTTTAAAACATAAATTGTGGTACCACTTTCGTAAAAGTACAATTCTCATATAATTAGAAATTAAAATTATTATGAAAACAGTTGAATTAAGTGATTTGAACTCCATAACCCTCCACTTAAAATTATATATTTTTTTCTAAATCTACTTGAAAAAAAAAAAAAAAGGATCATCCACACCATATACGAATACCTTGCTGAGGTACAATGTGATCTGAATTGTGGTTTTAACATGTTAGAATGTGGACTTTAGTATTCTAAAATTAAAATGATTGTCATTGTTAATTAAGAGTGATAATTTTTTATATAAAACAAAAAGATAAAATGTTAAGTCTTGGATCGTATGTTTGGTCTCAGTTCTATCTTTCAAATTGAAAAACTTACGACTCTTATATATATGTTCTGAAATAATTTACCCTAGCTAGACTGAATGAAAACATGAATTAAGAAAGTAAAACAAGAACTAATAATTAGACCGGCATAAATTAAAATAAACCAGTGGCCAGTAAAACTAAAAACAACACTCTGAGCAAATTAAAAAATCAAAAAATAATACAACTTCTAAATTAAATGAAACAATAGCAGAAATGTAAAAAGAGAAGAAGAAGTATTGGAAATAAAATCATAAAAAATAGAGAATAAAAGTTACAATAAATAACTATGGATATATGTCTGAATTTTAGTTTTTCACAAAAAATTAGAAGTCGTCCATTTATTTTCAATCCCTCATAAATCTAAATATATTTTAAAAACAAATCTAGAAAAATAAAATAATTAATTACTATTAAAATTATAAAATATTTTTTATTATATATGATTAGAATGATGCACGGATAATGAGTATATTTAAAAATAAATATATATACAAATTTTCTAACTTTTCTTATAAAATAAATTGAACTTTTCTTGAAAAGATTAACGTGACTTCCTTGTGATGGTTGATGTGATATAAAAAAACGGAATGAAAAATTGATCAATAACCTGCACATCAAAAAATAGATTTAAAAAGAAAATTGTTGCCCAATTTCAGCCTTTCCTCTCGTCTATTGAACAGTTTCTGAACTCTTGGAAGACTAACTCCTTGTCTTATGCAGGTAAAATGGAGCTTATTAAATCTGTCATACAAGGAGTTGAGTCTTTTTGGCTCCAAGCTTTCCCCATTCCTATCACCATCATCACCAAAGTTGAATCACTTTGTCGAAATTTCTTATGGGGAGGGAGGAAAGCGAAGGTAGCATGGAGTGATATTTGCAAACCAATTGAAGAAGGAGGTCTCGGCATAAAGGATGCAGCCATTTGGAATCTTGCCCTTCTTGCCGGAAACCTTTGGGATTTTCACTCGAATAAGGAAACACTTTGGGTCCAATGGATTCACGCAAACCATTTTGGGCAGAACTCTCTTTGGACTTGGATCCCGAAGCCTCGTGACTCACCTTTATTGAAGAAACTTGCACATATTCGAGACATATTTGTGCAGAAATTTGGCAACATTGATGCTGCCACTCAAGGCTTATCCCAACTTCTAAAGGACAATGAGCTTTGTTCTAGCAAAGTTTATGATCTTTTGAGGGAAAAAGGACCGAAACTTCCATGGATGCCATTCATATGGAAGTCCTACATTCCCCCCAAGCTCAGTTTTATTTCTTGGATGGCCTTTAAAAATCGTCTTCCAACTAGGGACAATTTGCACTATCTTGACATCCCTCAAACCTGCCCTTTGTGCAATAATAGAGAAGAATCAGCCCATCATTTATTTTTTGAATGCAGTTTTTCAAATCAGGTTTGGAATGCTATCAAGGACTGGATCCAAATGCCTTTTGCAATGAGCACTCTTGCTAGTTCGGTCCGTACCATCAAAAGGCATTATTCCGGAGCGAGACCGAAATCAAAAGCTGCAAGGCTAGCTTTTTGCAGCACTATTTTTGCAATTTGGGAAGGCCGGAACAAGATCGCGATGGAACAAACCACGCTCCAAATTTCAGATTTTGTTGCACGAATTAAACGGCTTGTTTTTACTGTTTTATACCGTTTGTATCCTGTGGATTTTATCACAAATTACCTTAGGAGTTAGGGACTTTTGCAACTTTGGAAGCTTGTTGTGTAACTCTGAAATAGCTAGGATTTGAGTGGATTTCCTCCCACCCCAACACCTTGCACACTACGGGGCACTTTCTTTTGCTGGGCTTCTTCTTTCTCATTTTGTTATATATTTTTCCAGATCTAGAAGGTGGTCCTTGCTACTGAGGTGAGGGGAGTTTTGGTTTACAGCCTTGTTTTTTGGACGAGCATGAAGAAACCCAACTCTGGACTCACATTGCACTTCGCCCTGCTGATTGCTTCTTTTTTCGGGCCCTTCATTGCCAAGCCTTTGCAAAGGCCCTATACCTTTTTCTCTTGGACCTTTCTTTCCCTTTTCCTTCAGCCCATTTCGTCCTTTTCCAGCAGCCCCCTTCTCAATCCTTTCTTCTGTTGGGCTACGTCTTTGGCCCTACAGCAGCTTACTGGCCCGTTGCCTTTTTGCCCAAAAAAATTAAATTCAATCCAAGTTTTGGCCCAGCGGCATCTTATTATTCAGTGGCCCAGAAGCTTCTAAAAATTGGCCCTTTGCCTTATTGCCCATATAATTATATTCAGTCCAAGTTTTGGCCCAACAGCATCTTAATATTCAGTGGCCCAGCAGTTTGTAATAATGGCCCGTTGCTTATTTTGCCATCCATTGTTAATTCACTTTGGCCCAACAGCATACATATTACTTTTTGGCCCAAATTCTGATGGTTTGGAGAAATCCCAGCAGCTCACTTCATCAAAACTGGGCGTCGTTTTTGTTTTGGTGCAGCTTTTTGACGTTGCTTAGACTAGCATTTCCAGCATAGATTCTTATTTTGGCTAGCTAGGCGATACTTTTTGGCTCTTCACTAGGGAGCAATCCCCCTCATTGTAATTGTATTTTGTCTCTTCTGATTTATAAATTTTTTACCTTACCCCAAAAAAAAAAAGGCAATTGTTTGAATGTAAATAAATATTTCAAGAATATAAATAATTCAATCAAAACATTAAAGAAGAAAAACAAAGGAAAGAAAAATATTAAAAAAAAACAGAGAGAAAGATTAGTCATATGTTTTAGAGTGAAGAAATGAAGGCTTATATTGATGATAAATTCTATTTGAGAGAGTAAATTGAACAACCTAATTAATCTAGTTTACTTTGAAAGGTTTAAATTCAAGTTTAATTATAGTGATTTCTTAGGGTTTTCTGTGTTTCTCTCTAGAAGTCGTCTCTTCTTCTCTTTGCTTTGGTTTTTCAGTGAGATCCAGATCTCGTTTGAGATCTGGATCTCTTTGAGTTCTTGATCTCTTTGAGTTCTTGATCTATGTTATTTACATTTTATTTTTCTTTAGTTGATTGTTCCTCTCGTATGAGAGTTGTTTTTCTCTCGTATGAGAGGTGTTTTC
>JBBMKE010434033.1:0-10209 GCA_037834125.1 Lippia alba
AAGAGATGAGAGGATACAAACCCATATTTGATGGAAGTAAAAAGTCCATAAGAAAAAGGAATTAATCCAATGTAGTCCATTTCCTTTACTGTTCCGCATGGTAAAGCCACATTTGAAGTAAATGATGCCTCAAAGGGAAGCCTTGAGAGTCTAATGACACTGATCGGCCCTGGGAAGACGTTGCTGGAGGGAAGCCTTAGCTTTTCAAGATCCATTTATAGTGGCGCCTGAGGGGCCCAACGAGGTAACGAAATGTCACCTGACAGATGCTGAATGGTTCAAGGGTAATAGGCTGGACACCATATTAATATGATATGTAAACATATTTGTGAAGATATAATTAAATAAAAAATATTATTATAAAATATCACCAAAATAAGTCAAAAAAATATATAAAATAAAAAATTAAGAACCCCCCATCCCCACCTCATAAATATGGAGAGAAAAAATAAAATCAAAACTAAAGAAGGAATGTGGTCCCCTATATATGTATACGCACGCGTTTAAATGTAAGGATAATTAATGAAACATCCCCAATATATTCCAATATTTTTTCTAAATTCCTCAATTAATTTTTTTTATGTTTTAATGATCAATTATTTATGAAAGTTATCCTAAATCCCTCAATTCGCGTAAAAAGACTAAAATATCCTTAATAGAATATGTAAAATTACCCCACAACTCCTTCTTCTTCTTCCTTGTTTTTCTTTTTCTTTTTCTTTTTCTTCTTTCTTTCTTTTTCAATAGATTGAAAACACAGTTTTCCGGAAGTGGCGGCGGGGGCCGTCTCCGACCACTTTCCAGAGATGGGACTTCTGTGTTTTAACTCATTTCGACGACGCGACTTCATTGGTGACAACCACATCTAATGAAAATGGCCGGAAAAGGCCGTGGAGAGGTCGACCGAAACCTGCAAATTTTTAATAGAAAATGGAAAAATGTCGACCGAAAACTGCAAATTTTCAATAGAAAATGGGAAATGGGTCTCTCCTTTCCGGCTTTTCGACTTTTTTTGTATGGATTTTGAAGATCTCGACAGAGAAATCATTGCAAGTGATGGAATCGATTTTCGTTAAGCGGTTTGGAAGTTATGGACATTTTTTTTAGATCTAAAATTCTTAAATTTTGAAATTAATGACAAACGGATTCGAATTTTGAAAAACTAACCGAAGATATGGAACGAGGAGTACGTTCCCGATGAATTTTTTGAGAATTTTTGGACCACCTCTGGCGGCAGTCCGGTGGTGGTGACGGTGGCGCTCCGGCTAGCTTCAAGGATGAAGGAGATGATGATGAAGAAGATGAGGTGTGGAGGAAGCAAAAATGGTGTGAAAAAAATTAAAAAAATTACGATAAAATAGACTTTTTAAGTGATTAGGGATTTTAGAAAAAAATATATTATGTTTTGGGGATGTTAAAGTATAAAATTTGAATTGGGGGATTTTGGGATAAAAATTAAGTATTGTTGGTCATGTTCACATATTGACCCTTATATATATTTAGATAAACGAAAGATAGAAATAAAACCAAACCAATAAAGGGAATATGATGTGGGTGGTGGAGCCATGGACGTGGGGCTACGGAAGTAAGTTTTTTTTTTTAAAGAGAACCGGCTAACGAAGCCGTAGGGATTTTACCGAGGATCCCCCCTCATATATAATCAACCAAACCCAAGCGTACAAATAAGCGTTTATGATCCACAGGTCAATAAGACTATTCCAACAAAAATGACCACAAGAATAAGAAACACGACATTTCGAGTGGGTCACCCATCTTAACCAATCTAAATTCTTGGAGCACTCTTTGGCCCAAGAGGCGTAGTCATTAGTAAAAATATTACCCCTCATACTAGACGATTTAATCGGATCCATCGTTGGCCTCTTAACAAGGCGCACAGTCATCCGGGCAGGTACGATGAGCGTCGATGTGACACACATCCGGCAACGGAGGATCGCCTTCATATCGCTAGCGTCTGCGGGGATTTTATTGCTGAAGGATGGCTGATATCTGACAAAATGTACAGAATCGTCAATTACCAAGTTGCAAACTAGCCATTCAATATGACCATTCCTTCCATGCGAATTGAGCTCTACTTGCTTACGCCATCTGCTAGTCTGCCACAAAAAACTCGAAACCCTCTCTTTTGCATGAAGATCAGTAGTGTTGTATATATTCATAGTAATTACATGTAACAAGACTTTAGTCTGTATGTTGCTACCAATATTATTAATTCTAACTAAAGAAAACCTAAGAAGGAAGGAATTACGGTAAAGTTTATAAGCTAACTTCAACCCATTATTGTTGTTGCAAACATAATTCCCTTTTGATCTCTCCTTGCTGCCACCATCCTTCTGCCAGCAATAAAATTGGTTAGCATAATTGTAACAGATCTCGTTGAGGCTATTACACATGCGACTAAAGATAAAATGACAAGAGATTTCAAATGACTTCATAGTCAAAGTAGCAGGGATCAGCTGCCCAAAGATATCAAGAAAAGTCATAAGGTTATTTATATCTAATATTAGCAATTCCCCAACTGTCCATTCGGATGATTCCCACAATTTCTCCATGTAGAGGGAATTCTGGGAAGGACCACTCATCTTGCTCGATTGCTCCACGCGAAGCTAAGTTATCTGCCGCCATATTTCCTTCCGTATAGATGTGCGTAATTTTCACATTCATAACTGTCGCTCTATTCCCATAGTACAGTGCAGAAATGGCCACTTGGGCGTCCATTTCTATCCATAGGTGAACACACCCAATTTGCGCCGCCTTAGTAATACCGTATTCAATGGCTTGCATTTCTGCTTCCATATTAGTAGCCACCCCTATTCTCTTACTGAAAGCCAGCTTCACCACTCCATTACTGTCCCGGATGATACCCCCTATTCCTGCAGGCCCGGGATTACCGCGGGAAGCTCCATCCGTGTTGAGCTTTAGCCACCCAAGATTTGGCCTCAAGGCCCTCAACCACCTAACGATTTGTACCAATTTCCGGCTTTTTCCTTCTAGGATAATCCCAAATTCCCTCGCAATGTGAATATCCCCAAGCCACCATGACCTGCATAAGCGACCAATAGAAGTCAGATGATAGACATGAGTTTTAATCCTACGAATTATATTAAGATATGAAAAGAGGCTCCCTCTATGTTTAGCATTGTTACGTTCCAGCCAGGTATACCAACAGATTAATATAGGAATTATAATACGTATATGCTTCTGTGAGCTATAAGGAGACGAGTTGATCCAGCACTGAATAGCAATTGTTGGGGTTGTTGCAGCCACGTGAGAAAGGTTGAACAGATTTGCAAAATGCTCCCACACTTCCTTGACTTTGTTGCTTGTCAGGAAGACATGAGAAATAGTTTCTCTGTCCGCGCAACACATACACTTCGAAGGGATAACTATTCCTTTCCTCTCTAACCGATCTTCAATTGGAATCCATTAATGAATTAGTCTCCATAGGAAAACTAGTATCGTGGGAGTCAGATTAGAGCTCCAAATAGCCTTTAGAAAGTCCGACTGCTCTCTTCTCTCCCTTATGCAATGATATGAAGCCTTGACTGTGAATTCTCCTTTCGAATTGTTGCTCCAGTTAGGCATATCATATTTCCCGATCATAATAGGAACCATAGCTATCTGATTGGCCAACTCAGGCCCAACAAATGTCTGCAGACTTTGTGTACACCATCTAGAATCATTCCAGAACAGATTACAGCGGAGTTTGCTATCCATTGCTTCCCTTCGGTCTGCTAATTTCTCCCCATTGAACCATCTATCCTCCGAGAAGGAAATTTGACCATTCCCGAGAATCCAGGTAATGTCTTTATCCGCTTTATCTCGCACAAAGCACATACGTCGCCAAATCAGGGAGCTACGATATGAC
Source organism: Lippia alba (assembly GCA_037834125.1). Classification (NCBI taxonomy): domain Eukaryota; kingdom Viridiplantae; phylum Streptophyta; class Magnoliopsida; order Lamiales; family Verbenaceae; genus Lippia; species Lippia alba. The sequence goes on from JBBMKE010434033.1 coordinate 3,887, forward strand.
GCAAGTGCCATATTAGGGTGCATTTCTCCACAATACTTGCTCCGTGTAAACCTCGACCATAAAGAATCCACCGTTCTGAACCGCCACCAAAGCTTGTGTGAAAAGACCTCAACCATATTCTCCAAGTTACGGACACCGAGGCCTCCCTCATTTGTAGGAAAACACATACGTTCCCATGCCGTCCAGTGTATCCTTTTGGTATCCGATTTACTCCCCCAAAAAAATCTATTGAAAATTCGGTGTATCCGTTGAATCACAAACTTTGGCGGCTCTAATATTTGCAAGGTGTAAGTTGGGAGTGAGTAAAGAACCGATTTTATTAATTGCAACCTGCCTCCGTAAGATAACTTAGCTCCCTCCCAACCTTGCAGCTTAGCCCTGAGTTTAGAGATTAAATCATAAAAAAGAACGCCTCTCCTACTACCCTTAAATAAGGGGGCTCTAAGATAAACAATAGGCAAGATAAACAATAGGCAAAGACTCACGTTTATAGCCAAAAATCTCCATAACATTTTTTGTTGCTTCATCTGAGTTATTCCCAACAATAAAAGAACTTTTCTCTATATTTACTTTTTGCCCCGAAAGAGTCTCATAAATATTGAGAATATTTTGCACTTGGATCAACGATGAATTCCTGCTGTTAGAGAAAATTATCATATCGTCTGCATATGAGAGGTGTGTGACTGCCATCCCAGAAGTTCCTCCATATCTAGTATTAATATCCGTAATCACCAGCCTATTCAGCATAATTGAGAGAAAATCAGCGGCCAAAACAAATAGGGAAGGCGATAAGGGATCACCTTGTCTGAGTCCCTTAGTGGAGTGGAAAAAACCCGCAGAAACTCCATTGATTAAGACGGAGAACCAACAATTTCCCACACAACGGAATATCATATCCAGCCAAGACTCTGGGAACCCTTTACGACGTAAGATCTCAATAAGAAACTTCCATTCAATTCGATCATAGGCCTTCTCCATATCCAGTTTTAGAATAACATTCTTGTTTTTTCTTTTGTTATCAAGGCCATGCACCATTTCTTGTGCCAAAAGGATATTATCTCCAATGTTTCTACCCGGAACGAACCCACTCTGGTTAGGAGACAATAGTTTTGGAAGCACGCGAGCAAGCCTAGAATTAAGAAGCTTCGTGATTATCTTATTGGAAATATTGCAAAGACTTATCGGTCGAAATTGGCTCCAGTGCCCAGGATTGTCCACTTTTGGAATGAGAATGATTGAGGTAGACGAATAAGCCTTTGGCAGGGAAGCGCCGCTGAAGAAAGCAAGAACAGCTTCGTAAATATCCTCGCCTACAATGTCCCAGAAGGTTTGATAGAACTTAGCCCCATAACCGTCGGGGCCCGCCGAGCCATGAGGATTGATACCAAAAACTGCATCCCGTACCTCGTGCAAGGTAGGTGTTACGCACAAATTCTCTTTATCCTTAGGGTCCAATGCTGGCGTAATCACATCTAATTGATTTAGCTCCTTATTAGATGTGCTCGCTGGAGAAGATAACAGAGACTCAAAGAAGCTGTTAGCAGAATTTCGTATCTCCTGTGGGTCTGTAAAATGCTGGTTCCCATCATTTATCTCTCTGATCGTTCCTTGAAATCTTTTTTTCTTAACGAGAGAGTGGAAGTACCGTGTATTGCGTTCTCCGTCCTTCAACCATTTAACCGAAGCCTTTTGCCTCCAGTAGTCATCTTCCATAGCAAGCTGTGTCTTCCATTCAGTTGTGCATTTATTCATGTTAATCAGGTTGATCTCGGTAGGATCTGAGTCATAATCTTGCTCAGCTTGGTACGCTGAAGCCTCAGCTTGTTTAACGCGATCAAAAACATTACCAAAGACCTCTTTATTCCAAGTCTTAAGGCAGTTCTTGAGCCTCTTTAGCTTAAGCGGAAGTTTCCAAACTCCCTCAGCATTAATTGGCTGTTCCCAACATTCCTTAACCACGCGTTCGATATCCTTATGTCGAAGCCACATCTCCTGAAACCTAAAGGAAGATGGGTGCTTCCCATTTGGGTTGTCACAAGTAACAAGCAACGGGCAGTGGTCCGAGGAGCCCCTGGCGAGGTGTTTTATTTGTGTTCTGGGTAGATTTCGCTCCACGCCTTCGAGATCATAACACGATCAAGTCTCTGCCATAGGCTTTTATTAGTCCACGTGTAAATCGAGCCTTGAAACGGTGGCTCTATGAGGTTGCAGTCCTGTATAAAATCTCCGAATTCCTCCATTCCTTGCAAGTCCGGTGGACGACCTCCTTTTCGCTCCTCGGCCTTAACAATAATATTAAAATCCCCACCTATCAGCCAAGGGCGAGAAATGTCCTGGGATTCTCTGAAAAAATCCCACATAGATCTTCTTAAGGTTGTTTCACTATAAGCGTGAATTATAGAGATGTTAATTGGTCCCTCCCAGTCTCTAAAGCAAACCTTCATGTGAAGAAATTGTTGTTCATTTCTGAGGACCTCCACGTGCATACATTTTCTCGAGATCCGTCATAACAGTCCTTTTGATGGTGTCCTAGCCTGCTGCATTGCTTGCAATATGGGGGAAGTTTTCATAGACAATTGGTTGTATATGTGTACCGCCATGATAAGTCAGAGTAATACGTTCCTTTAGAGGTTTAAGCAAATCTATCTCGACGCACATACGAGCCATTGAAGGGCACTGGGCATCGAACGTGCCTTCATCATAACACAAAGGTTCGCCTATTTGTTGAGCAATGTCCATCAGCGACTACTCCTTGAAAAACTGTGATTCAAGCCCTGGTAGTCTAATCCAAATTGGAACAATCGATGGTTCAATCTTCAGATTAAATGTCGGTGTCCATTTGAAAACCCGCATCGGATAACCATCGAAAACGTGGAACTTTTGAAGCCAGAGGTGGTTATAGTCTTCATCATTGTCCAATCTGATTAGAACGTGTTTCACGTTCAAGAGACCTAATTTGAATTCTCTCGTAAGCTGAAGGTCCATAAATAATTCATGTAATCGTGACATGGTAGGATATCTATGTGAGAATTTTCCAACGAGAGCATATTGAAACGGAATAGAGAGTTCCGCAATTTCGTTATCAGAAAAGAAAATGTTTGTGATACCATTTCTTTCTGTAACTGTTCCATACCGTCGTCTGTTCGGATCATGAGAGAAGAGATGGACCTTTCCTGACTTGGTTTTCACTGTCTTATTGTTCGCAGAAGCAGTGGCTGCATACGATTTATTCCCCATAGTAGCCGCAGCATATGTCTTTTGAGTCAGCGTTGTTTGTTTTCTTGCATTCGCTGCCCTCGGAATCGTAGTCTCCGGGGTTAGGTTGGACGGCGCCGGTGGCGCAGCCATAGTTCAAACTCAAACCAACGGCGTCAAACAGGAGAGAATTTCCAAAACCCTAGTTCGCTTTTTTGTCAATTAAACTACACGGAAGTAAGTGAAGATTTGTTTTTTCTAATTACATATTTAGAGTATTTAAATTTAGGCATAAATATTTTTTGTCATCTGAACTATGCGCATTTTTGTAATTTAACATCCAATTAAGCTTTCATTGCAAACCGCCACCCAATCTTTGCTTTGTAACAAACTATCCTCTAAATTATTTTTGTTGGGTGGTTTTGAGAAAAAAATAGATACGTGGCATTTTTACAAAATCTACACATCACACCAAAACCACCTTTAGATGGTGGTTTATTACAAATACAAAGATTGGATGATGGTTTGCAATGAAAGTTTGTTTGGATGGTAAATTGCCAAAAATTAGCATAGTTCGGATGACAAAAAATATTTATCCCTTAAACTTAATTATAATATAGTTTATAATTATTAAAAAAATTACATTTTAGTCCTTATAAATTTTATATGGTTTGAAGTCCTTTAACGAAATTTATAAAATTACACTTATACATTTGACAGTTTTATGAGTGTTACATTGAATATATGCCTAAAATTACAAAATCATCCATAAAGTTTACAGATATAAAGAAAACTATCCCTACAAATTATGAATTTCACAACAAATTAGGAGTATTTTTCTAATGACATAATGGAACCCTAGTGATGGTGTCGGATTTGGTTTAAGTGAAGTTCAACACCAATTCATTCTCTATTTGTGTGTGAGAGGGAAGACCATCACATGCAAAGGGCATCAGGAATTGGGTTCCCGTTGAGCATGGATTCTACCATCTAGGGTAACACCTTAGTGAGGAAAGTGAAGCTGTAGGAAGCTTGAAGATGCAGCAATGGAGTTTCCAGTTCAGTGTGTGGCTTGTGCGTGAAGTTAATGCACTGTAGCAAATATGTATTGCCTGGGAAGAAGGGGTGTGGCTCTTCTATTTATAGTTTTAGGGTGAGGTTATTTAGGTAAAATTAACTTTGGGGCCCAAAAATAATGTCGCCCTAGACACATGTCGAAATGTGAGGGCTCGACAGCGACAAGTGCGTGTCCCCATCACCTTTTGGGCCGTTATGTCGGGTTACTGCATCAGGGGTGGTTGGGCGGCCGATCCTCGGAGCGTGGAGATGGGTTTCCAATATAACCCGAGCTTTGGGACCCTCGAGATAGAATTCCCTGCGAAGGGGAGCAGAGGGTTGTTTTCCCGAACGAAGACGTTCCGAGGGTTAGTCTTCGAGGGAAGGATCTTCATGGGAGGATGGCCACTAAGAGAGATTGGCTACGAGGATAGGTCTAGGCGAGGGCCACGAGCCATACATATCCGAGCGCCAAAGAGCGCCAAAATAAGCTTGTTTTGACGGGAGTCTTCCGCGATTAGGCCACGTGTACGGTGGTGATACGAGCGTATCTTGGGTCCATCATTTGCCCCCCAAATTCCGTAGTGTGATCTTCGAGCGTACTGTGGAATTTCAAGGGCCACCGAGCGATTCCAGGGAGATTACGGAGCCAAAGCTTTGACAGCTGTTGAACCATGGCGAGCGTCTCCATAACGGACAATGTTTGCAGAGCATTAAATGTTGTCTTGTCTAAGGTTGCTTTTAATGCAGGCGCATTTAATGCGACGTGGGTGCGTGGGCGCGTGGATCTCGGACAGCGTGGGGCAGTTACCAAATGTGGATCGGTTACCAAGGCGGGAATGATTGCTCTTTTGAATCCCTGAGACCTTTCTACCGTATAAATTGGGATTTTCTCATACTTAGCCACTTTTACGCTTCCAGAACTCCCAAAGCACAAGAACTCTCTCTTTGAAAGCTTTCGCGATCTCCTGCAACTTCGGTAAAACTTCCTTCAAGCTTTCAGTGTTAAGGTAACCATCTTCCAGATAACTCTCCTTGCTAACAGTAGAGTAGATTGTGGGAAAACTTGTTAGTTGATCGTAGTGTGAGACTATTGATCTTTAGCTTCTTAGGTTTTAGATTTTCCCCTCTGCATATATTTCTGATAACAACTTCAAAACCCCATGGCCGGAGCAACCCCCCCCCACATAATTCTGTTGTGAATGAGATGGTTGAGGAGATAGAGGAGATGTCCCCATATGTTTCCCCACTCCGTAGAAGTAGGAGTATTCCGGTGGCGGTTCTGTCGGGAAGGGTGGTTCCGCTTCCGAGAAGTAACAGTGTTCCAAGGGCCATTCCAGCGAGAAGGGAGGAATATAACGAAGAAGGAATTCTGGTAACGCTGTCCGTGGCCAGCACAAGCGGTGTGGGTGCTGATGAGGAACTAAACGCTGCAGTCCAGGGTATGAGTGAAGAAAATACGGAGAACATAGATGTGTTGTTTCAGCAATTGGACAACGCTGTATTGATGACGAGGCAAAGGAAAAAGGTCCTCCCCGTAAAAAACTCGGCGGTCAGACCCCAGGATCATAGGGTGACCGTTGCGATGACCTTTGATGAGGTAGGGACCTCTGGACAAGCAGAAGAAGAGCCATTGAAGAAGAGGAGGAAGGGAAAAGAACCCGCCACCAAAGTGCGACGTTCAAATCCCCATAAAATCGATAAATCCCCGAGCGACATCAAATCCACCTTGATGCAGGAGGAAATATATAGACTTTTAGAAGACACATACTGGCCTGCGGACTTGTGGGTTCTTACGGCCGACGACCCTCCCGAGGGATACATGATTGTATACCGGGATGCGATTTCCTTAGGGGGATTGGGGTTTTCCATCCCTCGGGAGGCGAGGGATATTGTGAATTACTTGGACTAATGCCCTTCGCAGATCCTTCCCAACGGGATAGGCCTGATTAATTGCTTTGTGGCCCTCATGAAGGCGCCTGGACAAGAAGTCTTTGACACCCCGGTTCTTCGATCGACTGAACCGGCGCCAAGTATTGATTTTCTTTGTGTGATTTAATTGTTTAATTTAC
>JBBMKE010434074.1:0-10205 GCA_037834125.1 Lippia alba
GCTGAGTCAAGAACGCCCAAGCTTCTTCCATCATCTCAGGCACCGCTTGATAAAGCTACAGAAGAAGAAATCGTGTGAATACTAGAGCAAGTAGCTAAAGAAATTGAAAGAACAGGATGACGCATACCTGAGCAGTAGCAGGGGTGCCAGAAGTTGGGGGGGTTGTCAGCGCGTCGGCCGCAAGGACTTGCTGAACAGAAGGGGCAGCTGCAATAGCGGACTGCATAAGTTTGGGGCCCTCTGAGATGGGCTTTGGAGCGGAAACAGTGGGAGCAGAAATAGGGACATCATTGTCATCATCTCGGTCATCCATCACCAATTTACGGCAATCCAGGCCAATGATCGCTGGGTCCTCCTCATCAGCTTCCTCAGAAACAATCAGGGTACCCTGATCGAGTGGCACGTCATTGTCATTCACAGCAAAAAGGATGGGATCAGATGCAGGCTTCGGGACGGGCTCGGAACCCATCGTTCCTTCAGAGGAAGCCTCACCTTCAAAAATGGTGGCAATAGGCTCCAGAGTGGCAAAGGGACGACTAAACTGCTCCTTAAACTGCCCTGTCGTGCGCAGTCTTTTTGAAGCCTATAGAGAACGGGGGTTATTGAGAAAGAGATGACTGGAAGAAAAAAGGGCAAGTACTATAACCAAGAGAAGTCATACCAGGAAAGCAGTCCCCTCCATGTTCTCTTCTCCCATGGTAGATTCCCACACACAGTCAGCGTGCAAGTGCATGCTTTTGTGACTGAGAGTCATTATTATATCGCAATGACTCTCAATGAAATATAAAATTCAAAAAACAATTGACCATCAACATATGCAGGAAGATACCTTCTTTTAAATTCAGGTTCATCAACATGTTCCTCCATATTTACCCTTATGATCTCATCAGAAGCACTTGACTCCTGCTGTTTCCTTTCATGTATAGCATCAGGTTCTAGTAAAGGTTCTTTTGAGAGAGTGGATGGTAGTGGATCATCATCGCATCTCACTGGATGCTTTGAACCAATCCTTGTATTAACTGGCATGACTGGGGAAGAGGGCTTATTTTCTCTCGAGCGATTTACTTTTCGTGGAGGATCATGATTGTGGGGACTGGCATAAATAGTTTTTACAAAACGATTAGCACGATCACAACACTTGATCTTCTTGGCAAAACAGTTGTAGAATGTGCATTTGTAATAGCTGCGAGAACCTTCCGGATTCTTCACTTGCTTTTCACCATACTTGCGCCAATTGTACCCATCATCAGGAGTTTTAAGCATAGGTATTGTGGACAAAGGATCTTGTTTCGCAGAATTTCGCTTGTCCTGTTCTGTGAGACATATGTTCCCATGTTGCACTGCATTTGCTTCACTCTGTGGTAATAACAGAAACAAGACAAAATTAAACATCAAGTAGAGTATATAACCAGTGCCACTAGATGCATCAGATGTTACCTCAAAAACATATAAGTCAAAAATGAACTCAAAGAATCAATGGATTCTCCAAAATAAACAAAAGGAAGTGAAAGCTTCATCAACAGTGGCATCCTCATCAACTTATTGACCAATAGCATACATTAGATTTTTGAAGATGTGAACAAAATCACTTTCTGTGAAGTTGCTTGCAGCTAGAGCGAAGGGAAAGTATACAAAACATATAGACTACTCAATTGTATACATCATTATTAAAAGATCTGAATAAAACAACAAAGGACAGTCGATGAAGCACTGACGTGATAGAATAGTCTTGCAGTTAATGACCTTAGCTAATCTAGCTTATTATTCTAACAGATACTAATTCGATTAACATATGAACAAAAGTTGCAATTCTGAAACTTAACTGTACATGTCTTATCATGAATCATCGTTGTTGCCAATTAAAACTTACAAATGTGGAATTAGATACAGCTTCACAAAAACTTCATGATGGGTAAATCCTGCTATGTGAAAAGTGATGGCTTTTGGAAGCAAAAGGTTTTTCTCATCTTTTACGGTAAAAGTAGAACAGAATGAGGATACAAGTAAAATCAGAAGGAGAAAATATTCCAAAAACTGAAACTAATTCAGCCTAAATTTCAATAAAGGCTTTGAAAAAATCAAGAACAAACAATAACAGATGAAATTCAATTTCCTAACAAGAATGATAGCCGTAACAGAAGTCTGCAAATCAAAAGGTCATCCATTTGTTGTCTCTTGCATTTTTGTGAGAGGTCATAACAATTGAAGGCAAAATATGAAAGTCGAAAGCAACATAAATGTGCATCAAAATGGAAAGCTAACCTTCAATTCTTCATGTATAGCATCAGGTTCTCGTAAAGTTTCTTTTGAGGGAGAAGATGGTACTGGATCATTATCACGTCTCACTGAATGCTTTGAACCAATACTTGTATTAACTGGCACGACTGGGGAAGAGGGCTTATTTTCTCTCGAGCAATTTACCTTTCGCGGAGGATCATGATTGTGGGGACTGGCATACATAGTTTTTACAAAACGATTAGAACGATCACAACACTTGATCTTCTTGGCAAAACAATTGTAGAATGTGCATTTGTAATAGCTGCGAGAACCTTCCGGATTCTTCACTTGCTTTTCACCATACTTGCGCCAATTGTACCCATCATCAGGAGTTTTAAGCATAGGAATTGTGGACAAAGGATCTAGTTTCGCAGAATTTCGCTTGTCCTGTTGCACTGCATTTGCTTCACTCTGTGGTAATAACAAAAACAAGACCATCAAGTACAGTATATAACTACTGCCACAAGATGCATTTGATGTTACCTCAAAAACATATAAGTTAACAATGACCTCAAAGAAACATTGGATTCCCTAAAATAAACAAAAAGAAGTGAACACAATCACTTTCTATGAAGTTTGTAGCAGCTAGATCGGAGGGAAAGCATACAACACATAGAGATTACTCAATGGTCAACTTCCTTATCAAAAAATCTGAATAAAACAACAAAGGACAGTCATTGAAGTATTGACGTGATAGAATAGTCTTGCAGTCAATGACCATAGCAATCTGACTTATTATTCTAACAAATAGTAATCCGATATACATATGAAGTACAGATGAAATTCAGAAACTACACTGTACATGTCTAATCACGAATTTTAGTTATTGCCAAATTAAGATTTACAAATGTGGAGGGAGGGGGCAGGTATTTTGCAGCAGGAAAATTCAGAAAGGAATTAGATACAGCTTCACAAAAAGTTCATGACGGGTAAATCCTGCTATGTGAAAAGTGATGGCTTTGGAAACAAAAGGTTTTTCTCATCTTTTACGGAAAAAGTAGAACAGAAAGAGGATACAAGTAAAATCAGGAGGAAATATTCCAAAAACTGAAACTAATTAAGTCTAAATTTCAATGAACGCTTTGAAAAAATCAAGAACAAACAATAAAAGAAGAAATTCAATTTCATAAGGAGACTGATAGCCACAACAGAAGTCTGCAAATCTCGTCCATTTTTTCTCTTCTCTTATATTTTTGTGAGAGGTCAAAACCACTGAAGGCAAAATATGTAACTCAAAAGCAACATAAACATGCGTCAAAGCGGAATCCTAACCTTCAATTCTTCATGTATAGCATCAGGTTCTCGTAAAGGTTCTTTTGAGGGAGAAGATGGTACTGGATCATTAACGCATTGCACTGGATGCTTTGAACCAATACTTGTATTAACTGGCACGACTGGGGAAGACGGCTTATTTTCACTAGAGCAATTTACTTTTCGCGGAGGATCATGATTGTGGGGACTCGCATAAATAGTTTCTACCAAATGGTTAGAATGATCACAACACTTGATCTTCTTGGCAAAGCAGTTGCCGAATGTGCATCTGTAATAGCTCCGAGAACCTTCCGGATTCTTCACTTGCTTTTCACCATATTTGCGCCAATTGTACCCATCATCAGGAATTTTAAGCATAGGCATTGTGGACAAAGGATCTTGTTTCGCAGAATTTCGCTTGTCCTGTTCTCTGAGGCATATGTTGTTCCCATGTTGCACTGCATTTGCTTCTCTCTGGGGTAATAACAGATACAAGACCATAAAGTACAGTATATAACCAGAGCCAGAAGATGCATCTGATGTTCCCTCAAAAACCTATAAGTTAATAATTAACTCAAAGAAACATTGGATTCTCCAAAATAAACAAAAAGAAGTGAAAGTGCCATCAACAGCAGCATCCTCATCAACTTATTGACCAGTAGCATACATTAGATTTTAGGAGATGTGAACACAATCACTTTCTAGGAAGTTACTCGCAGCTAGAGCGGAGGGAAAGTATACAAAACATATAGATACTCAATGGTCAACATCATTATCAAAAGATCCGAATAAAACAACGAAGGACAATTGATGAAGCACTGACGTGATAGAATAGTCTTGCAGTCAATGACCTTAGCTTGATCTGACTTATAATTCTACCAAATAGTAATTCCATGTACGTACGAAATATAGATGAAATTCAGAAACTACGCTGCACATGTCTGATCACAAATTTTAGTTATTGCCAATTAAGATTTAAAAATGTGGTGGGAGGGGGCATGTACAAGAACTACTCATTGCAGCAAGAAAATTCAGAAAAGAATAGATACAGCTTCACAAAAAATTCATGACGGGTAAGTCCTGCTATGTCATTATTGATGGCTTCTGGCAGCAAAACGTTTTTCTCATCTTTTTTACAGTAAAAGTACAACAAAACAAGGATATAAGTAAAAGCAGAAACCTAATTCGGCAATATTCTAAAAACTGAAACGAATTCAGTCTAAATTTCAATACAGGCTTTGAAAAAATCAAGAGCAAACAATAACAGAAGAAATTCAATTTCTTAACAAGAATGATAGCCATAACAGAAGTCTGCAAATCAAAAGGTGCATCATAACAATTGAAGGCAAAATATGAAACTCGAAAAAGCAACGTAAACATGCGTCAAAATGGAATCCTTACCTTCAAATCTTCATCCAACTTTGGTGGTTGGGGGGAGCATTCCGCTGGAACCTCTGCAACATCCAAAATTTGTCGCAAAAATCAACTCACAATTTCAACCGACTCTACACCGCAGACACGCATATTCAAAAGAAAATTCATTTTCCTAAAGAACACAAAAATAAAAACAGGTAACAAAGAATACAAGAGAGGAACAGTAGAGTGTGAATTAACCTTTTTCGTTTTCAGAAGCTATTGATTCTCCTCTTGAACTGTTACCAACAGCACAATCACTGTTACAATCACTACTAACTGACCTCTGTTCATCGTCATCCTCAATTTTTACATGGATAATTTCTTCTCTTCTTCCCTCGCTCGAGGTCTCTTCTCCCATGGCGGATTCCCACACACAATCAGCGTGCAGGTGCGTGTTTTTGTGACTATAAAAAGCAATAAAAGCACTTCTTTGTGAAATTACCAAAATGCCCATTAATGAACACTGAAATAACGTAGACTGGATGTCTATTGAGGTGTTTTTGGTAATTTAATGTTAAGAATTGTGATTAATGGAGTGTGGTGAGAAGAATTTCGAAGTGCCATTAGCAAAAGGTTTTGTTCTATAATTTATTAATTTCTAATTAGTGCCAAAATCAGATTATTGTTAATGAACCTGTTAACATTCCGGCAAATTTTTCGATGAATTTCAGTAATTTTATTATTTTTCATGATATTTTTTAAACGAACTTTCAGAAATTTAATATTTTTTTTATTATTTTCCATATGAATTTTACTCACAATTCTTTTTTCGACTTTCAACCTATTTTACTATAATTTTATCAATTAGATGAATTTCGACTTTCAAACTAATCTAGTAACAATAAATTCATTAAGAAATTCGACAAACGAATTACATCGTCTTCAAGTTACTAAAAGCATTGTTACAAGCTCAAATCTAACATGAAAATATTGCATCCCATATTCCACCTTTTGCTTTGATAAATTAAGAGCCTTGTGGTATACACAAGATTTACCATCACCCTCGAGTTTTGCTAAATAGCATGGTGTGAATGGGTGAGTTGAGTTACAATTTTACCCTTATGTCATCAGCCAATTTATTCATGAAAAAGTACAATAAGGGTCAAAAAGGTAATTATATAGGTATTTCACTGGACTATAAAATGGAAAAGTAAACATATCCAAGAATCATGGCGAAATAGCAAAGGGTCTAATACAACATGGTAAAAAGGGGGAATTGACTATTTAGCCCAAAATTTCACTATTCATTAACAAATGCCAATAGATAGCTAACCAAGAAAGTATAAGAGCATATAAAAATTGATCCAAGTGGTTAACGGAGCAATATCTCGGGTTCGAATCTCACTTGAATGTCCGTATGCTAAAAAAAAATAAAAGTACGTAAAAGCGCCTAAAAAACACCATAAATAACAATTCCATAGAATGCAAGGAGAGCTATCTCCAGAATTCCCAAGAATGATCGCTTCCTGCAGGACCTAAAAGCATTTCATAGCCAATTATGACAACAGGAGAAAAAACTAAGAATTCAAGGAAAAGCTGCACCATTGCTTCAAACCTCCACATTGAACGAACAGTAACTTGTGGGCTGCGAAGTCAACCGCCACATTGTTGATAGCATTCAGAGCAGCAATCTGAAGGAAGTAAGGATTCAAGGAAAAGATATACCATAGTTTCATTAAATAGTTGAGAACAGAATCATATCAAATTCGAAGGAAGCTAATGGATTTTGTGAAGCATATAAAAAATCTAAACACAAAGCAATATGAAAAATACCTGGACAGAAGTACAGAACTCGCACAGAAGTTGCACCGAGGGAACAACAAATGTTTCATTCATAAAATGACCTGCACTTAAACTCTGAAGAATCACTTGCAGCAAAATAATCAAATTTAAAAACACAACAGCAAAAGACCACTTTGTAGGCTGGAGTAAAAACAATCGGCCATTGTGATAAGTAGTAACAGATATTTACAATCAAATTGGTTATAGTGCGAGTTACAAGCTTCAATTGATGGAGATATAAGAACGATTGGGGGGAAACGTAATTAACAGCCAATATATTTAGAAATCTGTACAACAATTCCAGATTTTGTAGTCAAATTTCACATATCCACCAAAAGACAAGTTTAACAAAATAAAGGAAAAGAAAACAACGTGATATATTTGATGTACAAAAAAAGTTCCACACTAACAATTTCTGGATGACTGTCAAACTTCCAATCACAAGTGGGATTAGTCCGGTTAGCTGATTCAACCCCACATCCTTTACTTGATCTCACAGTAGTTAAATACTCATGATCAGCTCTTAAGCTGTAATTAACAGCACAAAATACAATTATCGATGCCTGGACAGAAACAGAAAACATAAGTAGAAAAATTTAAAAATGAGTACAAGTTACAGCAATTATAAATTCCAAGACATAAGATGCAAAATAAGTTTCTGTGTCCTTAAACTGCTCCATCAACATGCTCCTCCATATTTATTTCTGTGGTCTCATCAGGCGGACATGAGACTCCAGTTCTCTTTCATGTACAGAAGGCATCAGTTTATGGTAAAGGTTTTTTTTGAGGGAGTGGATGTTACTGGATCATTAACGCATCTCACAGGATGCTTTGTACCAGTACTCGCATTAACTGGCACGACTGGGGAAGAGGGCTTGTTTTCTCTAGAGAAATTTACTATTTGTGGAGGATCATGATTGTGGGGACTCCTATAAACAGCTTCTACAATATGGTTAGAACGATCACAGCACTCAATCTTCTTGGCAAAACAGTCGGAGAATGTGCATCTGTAATAGCTCTGAGAACTTTCTGAACTCTTCACTTGCTTTCAACCATAGTTGCGCCAATTGTACCCATCAGAAAGAGTTTTAAGCATCAGAACAATGGAAAAAGCTTTTGGTTTCGAAGAATTTTGCTTGTCCTGTTCTGCGAGACATATGTTGTTCCCATGTACTGGATGCAATTTTTCTTCAGGTATCATTCCATTTTGAGATGGCAGAAATAGATTGTGAAACAGATGTTAGTGACAGCTCAGACATAGATGAACCATCAGGTAACTGTATCTGGACTCATGCAGATTGACATTTCAAACCTTCTTCCTCTTCCACTGCATTTGCTTCACGCCGCAGTTCTAACAGAAACAAGGCAAAATTAAACATCAAGTAGAATATATCAGAGACACAAAATGTATCTGAGGTTACCTCAAAAACATATATGTGAACATTGAACTAAAAGAAACATTAGATTCTTAAAATAAACAAAAAGAGTAAAAGCTTTGTCAACAGCTGCATCCACATCAACTTATTAGCCAATTTAGCATAAATGAGATTTTTGGTATATACAATCAGTTTCTATGAAGTTATTTGCAGCTAGTGCAGAGGAAAGTATGAAGAACATACACAGCTTTGGTATCAAAAATCTGAATAAAACAACAAAGGACAGTTGATGACGTAATGACGTGGTAGAAAAGTTTTTCAGTCGATGACCTTAGCTTAATCTGACTAATTATTTTAACAAACGGTAATTCGATTTTATATATGAATGAAGGATGTAACTAAGAAAATACGCTACATGTCTTATCATGAATTTTGTTGTTGCCAGTTAACACTTACAAATGTGGAGGGAGGGGGCAGGTATTTCTGCAATCTACTGGAACTACCCATTACGGCAGGAAAATTCAGAAAGGAAGAGGTACAGCTTCACAAAAAATTCATGACGGGTAAGTCCTGCCATGTTAGACTTGACGACTTCTGGCAGCAAAAGGTTTTCCTTATCTATTTTTTGGCTAAAGTAGAACAGAACAAGGATACAGGTAAAAGCAGAAACCTAATTCAGCAATATTCTGAAAACTGAAACTAAAAGTCCGATAAGTTTCCAATTTTTCTTCTCATTCTGAATTTCAATTCAGGCTTAAAAAAAAAAGAAAATAAAAGAAACAAAACCAGTAACAGAAGAAATTCAATTTCATAACAAACAACAGAAGTCTGCAAATCAAAAGTTCGTCCATTTTTTGTTCTTCTCTTCCATTCTCGCGAACAGTTATAACAATTGAAGGAAACATGTGAAATTCGAAAGCAACATAGACGCAGGTCAAAGTGGAATCCTAACCCTCAATTCTTCATTTGACTGTAGTAATTGGAGGAGTAGTCCACCGAAACCTCTGCAATATCCAAAATTTGCCGCAAAAATCAACTCACAAATTTCACAGGCACTATATAGCAGATACACATATTCGAAAAATTGACTTGCCTAAAGAAAAGAAAATAAAACCGGCAAAACAGAATACGAAAGAGGAACTGTAGAGTGTATAGTTACCGGACAGAAGGTTCGAGGATTCATCCAAATCAGCCCGGAAATCACCTTCGCAATGCTCTAAGGATGCCAGGGTTCCTTTTTTAGAAGCTTTTGATTCTCCCCTTGAGCTGTTACCAACTGCAGAATCACTGTTACTATCACTGCTCACCCGCCTCTGTTCATCATCTTTCTCAGTTTTCCATCAACAATCCCTTCTCTTCCCTCGCTTGATGGCCTCAAATTCTCTTCTTCTGTCTCCTTCAGAACTTCCAAGCTCCGGTGGTTCTCCTCTCCCACGGCGGGTGCATGCTTTTTTGACTGAGAAGCAATAAAAGCATTTCTTTGGCAAAATACTATGTAGACATTACTTCAAAAATAAGCATCCTCAATTGTAAGTTTGGGAATAGATTTGGGAATGCTCATTCCATTCCCACCCCATTCCATCATACCAATCATGTTGTAAGATCTTAATTCATCAATACCATATTCGGGCTAATTACAATGGGATAATTCATAATTCTATAAAAAAGTTTGACATATTCAGCAATAGCATTGTTTGGGCATAAAATAATTAATTAATTTTAAACCAAAATTGTATTTTAAATTGCCCACGTGAACCAGCATGCAAAAGTGGCCTCACCTACCATCTGCTTAAACAATTGTAGAAAATTACAGGCTGAAACCTGGCAATGCCGAAACGACAATTGTTTCATGGTGACATCTCGTCAAGAAATAGCATTGTTCCTGCAAAGGTCCCACCAAAGTCAAACTCTGTCACCCTTGAACTGACCACTATCACTAGGGAGGTTCGTCCGAGCCATTGACGAAGGGGCCACATTATCACTACTGGCAGGGGTAACCCCTAGAAAAGCATTCTGGAATTGGCTCATGAGCTGCTGAAGCCGCTTCGCAGCAAGGTCCAGCCCATTCTTAGCATGTTCCAGACCGATAGCACGGACTTCATC
>JBBMKE010434084.1:0-10205 GCA_037834125.1 Lippia alba
TCATTTTAGGTGGACGTTTGAAGAGCTTCTTGTCTGCCAAGGAGTATACCTCGGCGATAGGTCTGTTGAGCGGGATATGCTCGTGCTCAGACCTTCTTGGTGGAGATGTGTTTTTCTTGGGTCGCGGTGGGCTGCGACGATGGTCTCTTTTGGCTGGCTCCCCCCTATCTAGGGCCCTTACCGTTGGATGGGGGTTGGTCAGCGCTCGCTCCCGTGCCTGGTACATGTCCTCGAGGGCGAAAAATGAATCAACAATTCCCCTCAGTTCAAGCATGGATTGAGGTTTCTTCAGAGTAACCTCCTCGGCAAACTGCTTGCTCACGTAACTCTTATGATTGATAGATTGAAAAAGGACATGATGGATGAATACCATTGAGGGTTGCTCGACGAGGAGGACCTCTTTGTTGAAATGGCCTATGAAAGACCTCAGAGTCTTAGTGGGCCCCTGGACGATATGGTATAGTGTGGTTGCATCTGGGGCCGGCGCCTTCAAAGAGTTAAAGTGGCTGAGGAAAGCGTCTGTGAGGTCTCCATACCCTCGGATGGAATGTCGGGGCAACTTATTGTACCATTCTTGGGTCATACCCTCGAGCGAGGTGACGAACAGCTTGGCCCAGAAGTGCAATGGATGCTCGTAGAGGTGCACAAGTGAGTGAAATGGTTAAGATGCTCAGCTGGGTTGCTCGTCCCGTCATATCTGTTTATCGACGTCGGGATCTTACCTCTCCCCGCTCGGGTCATTAAGACTTCGTCCGCGAGGGGGGAGATTTCCAGCAGCTGGTACTCCCCTTGGTTCCGATCATACCCTCTGCACTCCTCGCGGTGGTCCCTTCGCTCGTGAGGCTGCTGCCTTCGGGGTTCACGAGCATCTCTGGCCCTGGAACCCTCGTCCCCCTAGTGGGAAACTTGGGCCCGCTCTCGAGAGAGCTGCTGCACCATGTTCTGGAGATCGTTGAGCTGATCTTGAACGTCACGAAGTTGGGAATTGCCTTCGTCCCTTGTATGGGTCCTCGAAACCCTGGAGTGGACTTCTTCTGCTTCATTTTCTTCCCCAAGCCTCTGCGGACGCGCTCCATTCAGCGGAGGAGGAGGAGGGAGTTCCTGTTCCCTTCTCGGAGGCAAATCATCCCTCGTATGCGGTGGCGGAGGAGGCGGCTGATGCTGCTGAGCATTTTGGACTGGGGTTTGGGCGTTTTGGGCTGCTACTGCCAGTGGGTGAGCCTGCAAACCTCGAAGAGGCGGAGCTCCTGCATTCATTGCTCCAGTGGAGAAGTAGGTTGTAGTGAAATGCTTCCACGTGTTCTGCGTGGCCTGGGCTTCACACTGAGCGTAGATGGCGAGTAATTGTTGCTCGGTCAACTGAGGCATTTCCACCCCCTGGATCTCTCGGGGTAAGGTCATTGGAAGCTGAAGGTTTCCCACATGATATGGCTGGACAATAGGGAGCATATTGGGTACCATGCCCGCCATCACTCCTTGAGGGCATCCATATCCTTGCCACACGCCCTGGGGTATATACACGAGGCCCTGAGGTGACATCATCGCAGAAGTAAGTGCCTCATCAGTGGTGGTACCCATCGTAGCGTTGGTTGTTGCTGCGACGCTCATGGAGGCTGGCAACGGGGGGAGGAGAGGGTTATGGATCTGGTTTGCTGCAATAATTGGATTTGTCAGATCCCCGTTACACCTGCTCCTCCGGCGACGGTGGACGCGGCTACACCGGTGGTCGCGCCACCAGGATTCTCCCCATTAATCGGAAGAAGAAATCCTGTTCTCGCGGCTGCCCCAGAACGCGTGGTGACAGTCATTCTCACAACAAAAGATATCCCAAAAAAGGCAATAAAACAGACACTGGAAATTGAAAACGCAAATCTGGGAAACTAGCGGTGTTACTATTCGATTAGCTTGTCGGAAAGGTTAACCGTGGAGAATGGTTTCCCACAGACGGCGCCAAAAATGATGGTGTCGGAAATGGTAAATATGGAATCAACACCAATTCATTCTCTATTAGTGTTGTGAAGGGAAGACCATCATAGGCAAAGGGCCTCAGGAACTAGGTTCCCAAATAGCGTGAATTCTACCAGCTAGGGTAACACCTTAGTGAGAAAAGTGAAGCTGTAAGAAGCTTGAATGTGCATCAATGGAGTTCCAGTTCAGTGTCTTGTTAGGGAAGAAAATGGGTTTTCCTGTGTAGAAGATGACTTGAGGAAGGTGTACTGAGACCTTCCTATTTATAGTTTAAGGATGAGGGTATAAATGTGAAAATACCCAGGTGGTTCCAAAAAGGACGTTGTCCTAGACACGTGTCAGGGTATGAGAGTTGGAAAGTGACGTGCAGGGGTCACTGTCACCTTTTGGGCCGTTATTCCCAGCTGTTGTATCAGAGGTAAGTAGGCGACCATGGATCGGAGGATGAAGGGATTCCCCTCGAGCGTGAGGTAGCTCTCACCGATCCGAGCGTGAGAACGCTCGGAAGTGGGTCCCTTGTAAGGGGTTCAGAAGAGAGGCTCCCGAGCGTAATAAATCCGAGGGCTGGCTCTTGGCGAGGGTCTGACACCGAGAAATGGCGGTAGACAAGTACCGAAGCTGGGTCGGAGCCCGAGCTTAACTACACCGAGCGTATCCTTAGAGGGATGTACACCTTAGGGGGCTCCTCGAGAACATGCCACGTGAAGGTGCAGAACGCGAGCGTATTTTGGATCCGTCACTCATGATGTACGATCTGTCACATACCATTTTTGTTAATATGAGATAATAAGAACATTTATGACAAATTAAAAATGTGTTAAAAAATAAATAAATCATCAATACAATTAATTAGGCATATATTATTCCGATCCTTTAAAATACAAAGCAATCAATACAAGAATTCGGCCACTGTGTTGTTTATTTGAGCATTAATCTGTTTTGAGTACTTAATTCCAGTCGGAGAAACCCTAGCCTACGTCTATCTCTCTCAATTTTCTGTCTTTCAAGCTACCGATTAAAGCTTCGATCCGGCAGTGGAGAATACATTTTCACCGTCGGATTGGTTCAAATCAATGCGATTTCACCGTCAGATAGTCTCAAATTTGCTCCGCCATCAGCATCTCGACTTTCGTCGCCCTCTCAGAGTTACTGCTATGCTTTCAGATCTATTAAGTCGCTACTCTCTCAAATCTACTCTATCTGAGATTTGTCTTTTAGTGATATTGGTAGAATCAGTCATTACAACGAAGGCGCACTATCTCTAAATCGACATCAACAACTATTTATTTAGTTAAGTATTTATTTGTTTCTTCCGTATGGAAGCTTTATTTCTTCCATATGGAAGTTTTAATTTCTTTGTTAGGGTTCAATTTTATTGTTATCTAGTCTTCCCTATGGAAGTTGATATTGAACGTGAGGCTAATTGTGTAGCTCATCCGCTTTTGACAACTGCAGTTTCGACTAGCATTTGTCCCATGCAACTTTGGCTTGTGTTATTTCGGCTTGTGCCGCGTAATATATTAGATAGTTTTATTAAAAAAAAAGAATTCGGCCACTTAATTATGGAAAAAATCTCAGTAATTAGAATTCATTCCATTTAGACAACTTAGAGAACACACATCCCTGCATGCTTCTGCCTATATATAGGCTCTTACACTAGTGCAACATACGTACAACACAAAAACCAGATTATATTTGCCAATAAGAAAAGATCACATCCATTTCGAATCATTTGGTACGATGTTTTCCCGAGGAAAAGACCTTTCTTGCATCGTGTTTCTGTTCTTGTTTACGTTGCAGTACTGTAATGGTGAAGGTTATAAACCTGCACCCAACTGTGAACGCATGGAGTGCCCTTCTTATTCAGTGGTGCACTCACAGGATGAATTCGAAATTAGAAGTTACGACGAGGAGGCTCTCTGGGTGGCCGCGGCTTCCGACTTCTATTCGGATAATGTCGGGCAGGCTGCTAACAAAGGGTTCGACATGTAACAACCACAATTCCTCCTCCTAGATCTCCCCTAATTAGAAAAAATAATACACGACAGAGTCAGAAATTTTAATCTAACGCTTTGGTTTGTATTCGTGCATGGCAGACTATCTGATTATTTACAAGGCAACAACGATGCACACGTCATTCGACCAATGGTGAACTTCTCCCAAATCGCGCAGTTTTACGTGCCACAAAAGTACCAGAACGGCCGCCTTCCGTTACCCGCATCAGACAAAGTGAAGGCAGCGAAGTTGCCGAAACACAAGTATGCTGCTGTTAGAAGGTTTGATGGTTTGTTGATTGACGACAACGTTGCAGAACAGCTTCCAGCCCTAAGGGAGAGCCTCCAAGGGACGCCTTACAGTGCAGCTGCTCATGTTCCATTGTTTGGTATGGCGACCTATACCAGCCCCCAACAGATTGAAAACAGAGTCAATGAAGTTATGCTCTGATTTGACTGATTGATTCTACTGCATTTCATTTTTCTTGTTTAAATAAGGATTGGATTTATGTCATGTCCTATTGCTCATCATATATATTATCAATTTCCATCAAATTATATTTGGTTATATACGATCAATTTATTGCATGTGTGCTATCCAAGGAAAATATTGTGCAAATTGTGAAACTAGAATGCGAAAGACCTCGAGTCCTGGGAATGCAGCTACCATTGGTTGGACAGCTTTACACCTTAAGTGGTTCGTCTCGCCTCGATCCATGGAAATGGACTATAAAACAAAATATATGCGAAAGACCTCTCCATGTTATTGTAGTTATGAATCTAAGACTAAATCTTTGGTCATTAAACTGGAGATGTTGCATCAAAGTTGATGTAAGTTTTTTAACATTAATTGGTTTTTCTGTAAGTTTAAGGAGTTATATGCATCCAAAATCATGTGGTTTTCAAAAGAAACAAACTAACCCTGAGTTTTGAAATATAATCTATAAAATCTAATGCTTTAAAACTTCTACTCACCGTCCTCTCAATCAGGTACATTTTGAAGGGTGAGATCTCATCATTGTCCCTTCAAGTACAACACCTTTTTATTCATTTATCATTATCATCTACTTTTTATTTTCAACTATTTTTTATTTTATAATTTAATAAAAAAATTAAAATACAATATTTTTTAACATTATATTATGTTATCATCATCACCACCACCCAGAATATTCACGCCATCATCATCAACTTGCCTTCAAATATCATTTCCATCAATTCACACCACCCACTACCATTTTCCACACCTTGCAGCGACCACCATCATCCCCATTACAACATCTCTCTCCGGATCCACCGCCGCCACCACCCGCCTATTGGGAATAGTAACCTAGTAAGCCTTTATGATTTGGGATTATCCCTATAGCACAGACAATCTGAATAATATACGAATGTTTATAATCACAGGCGAACACTTGTTTATGTGTCATTACATACGTATTTTGTTTGTTTCCTTTACATGTGCATGTTTAGAACTCCCCTAATCTGATGAGACCGTTATGAACTTTGTCGTTATGGGAACAACCCATGAAACAAGTTCTTAACTCCATAGGCGATGATTAGAAACTTCAAGGCGATGAATCTGACAGACAGAGGGAGTGTCGACCTTGGCTCCGTTGAGACTTGCTTGTGTAAAAGGGACATCCAGTTTCATGGGGGTGTAAAGTGCATAAGTTGATGTGTTCACAATACACAATCGTGCTTGTTAATGAACAAGTTCACGGAGGTGTCTCGCGTGAGAAAATTACTAAATGGGAAAAGACATTACTAGAACTTCCAGATTAGAAAATATCTCATATGTCAATGACGTGATAAATTAATCCTTAGACTTGAGATTCTATATTGTCTCATATGAACTAACTTTGTGCTCTTTGATATAGGCTCAAAAGGGTGTCGGCATATAGACACCTAAATCACGGCTCATCTACTACTGTCAATAAGAGGGGATTAGTGCACTCAATTTCATACCCTGCTGTTGTGGCAATCTAAGGATCTAGAAAGGTGTGAGTACTCCCTGAATCAATTAAGATGGTCATATAATTGTTCCCCACTTTTCCTTGTATCTTAATAATGTTGGGGGCCATCCTTCCATTAGCAGCATTAATTGAGATATAAAACTCAATGTCCTTCGATTCTTCCAGATCAATAACCTTTTCACTCTCATCTTCCTGTCCTTCACAAACAATAACAAACAACTTCTTACACTTGCGACCAGGATAAAAAGGTTGATCGCAATTGAAACATAACCCTTTTTTGCTTCTTACTCACATTTCTTCACTACTCAACCCTCTAATTGGAAGATACTTATCTTGATTGCAAGTACTAGGTTTCTTTACTGCACTATCTCCAAATCCAGGGCCTTCTATTATTTTTTGAGTTTTTATTCATGGTTTCCAATAAGCCTTGTTGTTTTAATACCAAACTCATATCATTAGAGAAGTTGCCAGGATTTAATATATTTATCATTTGAGAGATTTCATCATTAAGACCACTAATATAACTTTTGATAAAATACTCCTCATTCATTGGTATATTATGACCAATCATAAAAGCTCTCAACTCATCAAACTTTGAGTTATAATCCTCAACAAATTTCTCCTGTTTCAATTTTTTTAGAACTAACCCTGAGAATGTTTCCCGCCCCATGTTTTCCCTTCCATTAACATGGTCTAGATACCTGCATCACCTTCTGTTCATAGCAGCTAATGCAATCTTCTCACAGTCACTCATGCTATTAAACATAAAATACTTGTGACATTTTCTCAGTTACCGTATTGGATCACTACCATTAAAGCGAGGAAACTCTACTTTGTTCTTAAGATTAGCACTGCTTTGTACCTCATTTAACTTGATAATCGGTGTGGGTAGGATCCCAGCATCTCCAAACAATATGAGGTGGATGATATGGGTTCCTTCATGCTACTGTACTCTTTCTCTTTGCCCATGAGCTGAAGTAGCTTTGTGATCTCCTCTAACTGAGATTTGAGGCTATCCTGACCCTCTCTTAGCTCCTTGGTGGTTGTCTCTAGTTCTTCAATTCTGGTGGTATTGTTTTTCGCCATTTGTGCCAAGGACACTCTGAAACATGACTCTAAGTCCACTGTAAAAAATTGCTACACTACTCAGGGAATGATTAAAGTAACATAACAAATTGTAATTGGAAATCTCAGAAAACTTGAGAAAGAAGAAACTGAGATAGAGAGAAGGGATTAATGAAGAGAGATTAGAGAGAAAGAATGGGAGAAGCAAGCAATTGCATTAACAAAATTCTGATATCGCAAAACAGACCTCTAGCACAACTATAGGTGGTCCTGCCAAGATAACCAACGTTCCACTTACACAGAAACCAATCATAAAGCAACATGTAGCAACAAAAGTCTGAGAATAACAAGCTTAAAACGTAAAATGATTATATAAAACGTTTGACAACTATATTATAAGTCTGGTATTGCAGCTTTAATCTCTAAAACGGTGTCGTCTCTAAAAAGCATACTTCTTCGCAAAAGAATTGTTTCACGCTTTCAATAAACACCAATTACTCTTTCTTTTGCCATGCACAACTGACTTCCAGCCCTGCTTACAATTTTTCATTCCAGATTTGCTAACCTTCAGCATTGTAACAGTCACGACTCTGATGTTCCAATTCTGACTCGGGAGTATGGAACAAATTTAAATTTTCTATCCATCATGTGATGTGTTCCAATGAAGTAGTAATCACAGTAGTCATTCAACGAGTTAATATACTCACTGTAGTTATTCAGCTAATCAATAGTTAGTGAAGTCATTCAACGGGGTAATTAATGAGAAATGTCCTAATCTGATAAAAGATTTATATAGTGATGCCCAATTTAGATGAAAATTTTTTACCATTGAAGTTAATGAATAGTGATAAACTAATTAAGGACATAATTTTCAATTTTCATTTTTATTTTTTAATTTTTTGTTGAGTTTTATTTATTTATTTGTATTTAAAAAGAAAAAAGACGGTCAAGGAGACCAGGGGATTTTTTTCGAGGTCCCCCCTCCCCCCCTCATTTATAGCAAAGCAAGGAAACCAAAAGTAAAAAACTAGCGCACCAAGCCAGTCATCACGCAAAGAAGACATACAAAATGCCCGCGAAAATAAGGAGGGGGAAAACAGAAAAAGGTCCCAACAAGTCCCATTCAAAGACAAATCGAGCCATCTCACAATTACAATAACCAAGCTAGCCAGAAGCCTTTCACGAATAATCCATCTCCCTACAATATGCAAAACTCTAAGATAGTGTACATCTCCCTGCAATATGCATCATCCCCACGCCACCATGAATAATCCATTTTCTTTGTCTTGTGAAGATCCACAAGATGTTTAGACACCCTGCGAATGATGTCATAATGCGAAAACACACTTCCAACATGCTTTGTGTTGTATACCATAGAATCAGTATACGGATCACTAATCTAATATACTTCTTATATAGAGGATTAATAAATGAGCCTCAACAATCAAGGGATCCACCACACACCGAATTGCACCATCTTAGGCCACTAATTATAGGAGCTGATAGTTAGGAGATAATTGATTTGCTACTATAATTGCTCATAACTGACTCTTGTTGTAATATATATATGTGCCTCTGTAACAATACTTTAGATCAATAAAATACAGAAACTCCATTCTCTACATGGTATCAAGAACGACCAAGAACCAACGATTCAGGCACCACCTCAGTCCACTCAAACCGGCACCGCCACAGAACCCAACCCCAATTCACCACATGGTATCAACATGATCAACTCATTTTAGCTGCCCTCATCGGCTCACTCTACCACATGGTTGCCCCGGTTATTCACAGTGCCACCTCCTCCCACGAGGCGTGGACCACCCTCGCCACCACGTTTGCCAGCTTGAGGGCGTCAAAACAATCAACAAATAGATGACGTTGATTCGCACCAAAACCGACGAACTCAGTCTACTGGGAAATCCCCTAGGCTAAGAAAACATCATTAACATTGTACTCGATGGCCTAGATGACTCATACCGCTCCATCATCGATGCGGTGAACGCCTGCAAGAGGCCGGTTTCGTTTGCCAAACTCTATGAGAAGCTCCTCAACAAGGAACTCAGCCTCCAGCAATCCGCCATCTCCTGGTCCCTCCCAATCACTGCAAACACAATAGGAATCCAACAAAGACCACGACACTGGCGCCCTCCAACCACCTTCCCACTATCTTTCCCCAACTCCCAAAATCGCCCACCTCGCCCATATCTTGGCACTTGCCAACTATGTAGCATTCTGGGTCACTCGGCCCGCAATTGCCCAAATTTCTGTGTACTTCAAACCCAAAACCATGCCCATCAATCATACCAAACACTACCCCGCCCTCAACAGCACCAACGGTGGCCCTCACCCAACCCACAAAAACACCGTGGCAGGCCCGGGCACACTTTACCACTACCTCGAACGCATCTTCCCCACCTTCATGGCTCCTTGATAGTGGCGCTTCTCACCACATCTCGTCAGACCTTGACTCACTCTCTTTCCAGACTCCATACACCGCCGACAACAACGTCATGATCGGCGATGGCTCTGCTCTGCCTATAATACACTCGGGTTCAATCTCCTTACCCTTTAAATCCTCAACCTTAACTTTACATAATGTGTTTTGTGTTTCTTCTATCCGCAAAAACTTCATTTCAGTTTCTCAATTATACACCTCTAATAATGTCTATGTTGAATTCACACCTCATGATATTCAGGTGAAGGATCTGACGACGGGGGCGTCCATAATGGCGGGACGGGCCAACAGGGGGGTATATGAGTGGCCGGCAAGACACAACTCCTATCCTACCTTCCCCACTACCTACATCTCTTGCGTCAAAACTTCCAGCACCGAATGGCACAATAGGTTGGGACACCTCTTTGCTGAGATTCATCATCACATTACCACACACCACAATCTACCCGTGTCCCACATATCCAAAAGAATAAATTGCAACTCATGTCTTTGTAATAAGATCCATTGACTCCTGTTGGAAAATCATCAATAAAATTATATTCTCCTTTAGACATTTTTTTTAGTGATGTTTGGACATCCCCCATCCACTCAACAGACAACCATAAGTACTATGTCATATTTGTCGATCATTACACCAAGTACATATGGTTCTACCCTCTACATCGCCAATCCCAAGTCACAGATATTTTCAAAAGATTCAAAGAGCTAGTAGAACTAAAATTCAACACCAAAATCAAGTCCCTA
>JBBMKE010434092.1:0-10204 GCA_037834125.1 Lippia alba
GCTTATGATATTGCGAATCACTTCTGCGAAATGGCTGCAAATTATCACACGGATACACCTCATATCTTAGATTACAGCAAATACCCCGGTTAGTAATTTTCAAATGCTCTGCCGTTTTTCGTGTTTGTGTACGTGAATTGAGGTTATATTTGTTAAACGAATCGTGTTCGATTTCTGGACTCTTTCTGTCAAAAACTTGACATCAACAGGTTTAGAGGAGCGGCAAAGATTTGTAAAGAGATACCTCTCTACTGCAGGTTTGTTTTTCTACCATTCATTTGATTTTTATGAATGAATAAATAAAATACCAAAAAAAAAAAAAGAAAAATAATATAGTATTTATTATCACTATTTTTGACTTGACCCTTTATCTTCGCTAAAATCTTGGTTGCCCTTTTGAATGGGAAAAGGTCAGTTTTACTTTTGCTGTCCTTGAAAATTTCATTATGTAATGTGGGGACATTCATACTGAGAACCTGTGTGAATGATAAGACTTTGTCCATATCACTTGTAGTTCTCAAAGTCATTCATCCTTATCCAGTGTTGTGAAACCTAACATGCTTTTAATTCCCATAACTAAATGAAAATGACTCTGCAAAGACGGATAATTCTAGGACGGACCTAGTTCGGACAAATCTGTGTAACGAGAGAGAGTATATTTTACATCAAAGATGGATTTGGGAAACGAAGCTAATATAACGAGAGAAGAGTGTGCTACAACCCTTTCCTTGAAACTTCCGACCCTCCATCTAAAATGCTAAATTTTATCTTTTCTATTTTACGAAATTGTTATTTCGACACATAAAGTTCATAAACTCACCATGTAGAGTTAAAATTTCTCAACCACATTTCAATTTTATCCAATGTATCCATTGCAGGGCAAGAAGCTAATGACGGTAATATAGAGCAGCTTGTGGATGATATAGAGAAGTATACTCTTGCAAACCACATCTTCTGGGGACTATGGGGATTGATCTCGGCGTATGTGAACCACATCGACTTTGATTACATGGTGTATGCGAGGCAGAGGTTTGATCAGTACTGGCTGAGAAAGCCTTTGATATTGGGTGTACGACATGACGACAACAATGGTGATTCTTGAATCCCAAGTGAAGAAACGTGTCTTTTTGTTTTGGTCTTTCTTAAAGGAAAGAGGTGTATTAGTGTTAAAAAGGGTTTGTTGATGTGAAGAAACTGAGGTGATTGTTGAATCCCATTTGAAGAAATTGTGTACATAATAGTGTACTGTGATATATTTCCCACATATTGAAACAGTCTGAGTTTCATCCCACATCGATAGGATGATTGATTTTCTTTGCGTGGTCTGTAATAGTGTAATTTATATATAACATTCTTGAGTTTCTTGTGAAGCTTAGTGTGTGAAATTCTTTCATGGATAAATAACCTATAGATCTTATCGTTCTGATATCATATCGAATGACTCTTTATCTAAAGCTACTGTTACAAATACATCAGATAATCAATCTCTCGATTACAAACAGTGTTGCAAAACTCTAGTTTTCCAAATATTTTTATTATCTTTCTTGATCCTAAGAACTCTAACTTTTACAAAGTAACTTGAATTACAACTCCTCGACGTAAAACTTGATCTAGGATAACTATAAGCAAGGTTTCATTTCCACCATACACGATCACGAATACTAATAACTATAAACAGGACATAGCACGAAGCTTACTAGCAATGGAGTCTATAGCAGCATGAGATCCCTCTGTACGTGCAAATGGCAAGTGCTTAGGCTCTTCGGCCCTGTCAAAATAAAACCCTCCTGAAACAAGCTTCTCTTTCGGTTGAAGAGCCAGCCATAGTATCGTATCAGCACCTTCCTCACTTGTTCTAAGTTTTCCTGATAACCTGAAAAGTTCAAATTTCACATTTCAATAAAAAATATGTTTATTCGTCTCGCTTTCAATTAAAAAGAAAACGGACCACAAATTCTGCTGTCAAATATTATTTTTAATCAATAGACGGAGACAGAGGCTAACACGAGTACGTTAAATATTAGGATAAATTAAATAAAGGCATGGTACGGTTAAGTGTATTGACTCATTACTCATAGAGCTTCTTCGTTTCGAAAATTACACTTCCACTCAATTTTCAATGTGTAGTATAAAAGTTATCAAACTGATCTTTAAGGAACAACCAAATTGACCCGTACGGAACAACCAAGACCATGGATTTCCGCGGCCAATGGAAGACATGGATTTACGGTACCACTAGTGGTATGCATTCGGTACCATGCATCAAAACATGTAACAAAGTAGAGTGTTTGTAATCTATAGCAGCATATACACGTAGAAGTATAATTTCCAAAACTAAGGGAATCCATGCGTAGTCACAGGGGGTCTAGATGTAATTTACCCTAGATAGTATTTTCAATCTTATATTATTATGACAATGAAAATGAAAATTATGGATAGGAAAAGCTCATCAATACGAGGATACTACGAGGAGGGACTTACGATTTCGAAAAACCAGGCAAACTCTTGGAAACTCCAGGAGTTTCAGCCCAGCCAGGGTGCATGCAGTAGAAGCCGATGCCTTTGTCCTTGTACGTATCTGCCCACTTTTCTGTCAATGCAACCTGAGGGGAATCTTTTTTAGCTTATACCACATTATTTTGAATAATTAAAATAATTCATATCCATTTTCCTGCATTCTTCTGTGTTTGGAATGGGTTATTAGTAACTTTTTTGCAAATTACTAACCTGCACTCGTTTGTTCCTGGCGTACTGTTCGACCCCATTGAATTTATTACCACTGAACTGTGAAAATAAATTCATTTCTCAACATAATATCCGACAAAAATATGAGTGGATGAACAATTTAAGGAAATCTTGCCTCAAAATCTTCCATCAAAGGAGCTGTATACATTCCACCAGATGCAACGGTGATGACACGGGCATCAGGTCCAGCTTTCTCCAACAATGGCAACATAAGCTCTGTTAAGGTGAAAGTGCCTAGAACATTTACAGCAAAATTCATCTCATGTCTGATGATATCAGAAACAAGAAATATACTAAAGGAGGCCAGCATTGTTTAGCTAAAATATGTTGACACAGCTGTCAAAGTTAATGCATGCACATAGTAGTAATTCAATAGCTTTATAAGAAAGTATTTAAAGGTATCAATATATAATTGGCAAAATGGATGATTTACTGAATTTGACAGATTAAGAAAGATAGATGAAGTTACCAAAATATGCAGAGAAGCATCTTTTGAAGAGAACCGAGAGGCGAAGGATTTTACATCGCTGATGGAAGAAATATCGCATACCTGCAATCAAATAAGCAAACATGTGTTCAAAAATCAAAATTCAAGCCAACAAAGTAAATAATACAATCATTTTTTAAGACTAGAGTTGAAAGTTGAAACACAAAACACCTCTAAATACACATTATTATTGCCTGTAGCCGATTGAATGTCTGAAAGAGCTGCTTCGCCCCTCTCCTTATTCCGACACACCATATACACTGTTGCTCCACTGCAAAATAAATAAGCAAAAGGAAACGCAACAAACATGAAACACAGACTCAAACATGATCTTGTAGATGTGCGAACACGAATTAAGAACGTCAGAGAGACTCTAGGCACCGTGATGCAAGACCCTTGGTGGCCGCATAACCAATGCCGGTATCCGCTCCAGTTACAACACAGTTCTTTCCTTCAATTTGTGCTTGCATATCTTCTGGTCTGAAACTTTTCGAATGCTCTCTGAAATCCAGAAAGTTTACAGAATTACATGAAGAATCAATCACCCTTAACCATAATATTTGACATAATTCCAAATCTTGATCAAGAAACTAATTTTAAATTATATGAAGCCAAAAGAACATGAATATCTAATTATCTATCTACCAACACTTAGTACAAAAGATCACATTTTTCAGTTCCCATTACAGAGAAAGGTCAAAGGTTAGCAAAAGGGTAGCAAAAATTAACAAAATGGGACTCACATAAAGCCAGATTTGGTGAAATTCTTGTACCCATAAAGCCCAAATGATATTGATCTCCATGTCTGCAACCAGAGCAGTAAAGAACAAGAAAATGAAGGTGACGAAACAATGTGCAACATCAAAAGACGCAAAAAAACGTAAATAATTGATAAATCAAGAGCCTTTGAGAAATTTGATTTTCTTACCTTTACGAGAAACATGGCGAGTGATGAAATGGAGATACGGATTTGAATGTGAAATTGAGTTTGCATTTGTCCCATGTATGTATTTGGAAGAAAAGAGTGAATTAGGCAGTGTGTGCCTGCGTCAACTGTCAAGTGCTCCTCCTTTGCTAACGGCTATCGTGCTTCCACGTGGACAATGCTCAACCATAGTGTTGTTACCTATTATTATTATTATTACTGACTTATAAAGTATTTTTTATAATTTATAGTATTAACTATAAATTTTGTAAATTAAGATAATTTTTAAATAAATAATTAAATTATATAAGTTGAAAAATATTTTATACAATTAATATTTTTTATAAATAATAAATACGTTAATACTAAAGTATTTCTTATTATAGTTTTCTTTAATCATTAACTCGAGACGCTGTAAAAGAAAAGTAATTTCAAAGAGATTATATAATTACCATCCAATTTTAATACCTACCATACACCTCTTGTTATGCACGGATAATATAATTTTATGATAATTCTAAATTTAATGAAATAACACTAAAGAAATTGTTTTTCTTAAAAAGTCATCTAGCAATTTCTTCTTTCAAAGTATCCAAACTAACATACCCTTTTTCTTCTTCTTTTTTTAAAAAATAATAATAAACATACACTTTTTCTACATGAAAAAACTTTTAGTGAAAAAAATCTTATATCACAAATAACATTGTAAGTATCTAAATCTTTGAGAGTAATTTTAACACACACTTAACACTCTAAAAAAGTTAACCATAAATTATATTATTATAAGTATTATATAAAACTAAATTTAAAGGAAAATTAATTTAATAATATAGTTGTATAAGTTATAAAAATGAGGATAAAATATAAGAAATTACATAAAAAAATAAAATTTAATATGAGAAGTATGAAAGTCGATGATTATATGTTTGAAATAGAATTAATTACATTTGGAGTTCTTCGAATATATGAAATTACAAATCAAACCAACTGTTAGTCAATATATTACAGGAAAAAAAAACTCTTAATATATTACAATAATATCCCTGTTAAATTTACTAATACTAACGGCCAACAGGTGTTGATCTAAGTGGTTGAAGGGTTATTTCTCAAAAGCAAGGTCCGAGTTCAAACCCTCTGACCATTTGAGGTGTGTGAGTTAAAAAAATAAAAAATAAAAAATCCTAATACTAGCAAAGCCCTTATGAAGGATCTGCATTAGTAAGCTTCATACATGCACGATGGGTCCAAACGTAATTAGTAAATCTAATAGGATGCAACTATAATATATTGGTTATTTTAGGAATCTAATTGTAATTTAGATCCAAATATAAATAACCCTTTAAAAGGGAAAATTGCAAATTTAATATAACAATTCCACCAATTCAGCAATTTTTGTATTTATCATTTTTCAGCGACAAAATAAAATCGTATCTTTAAAATCAAGCAATTTTATGCACATTTTTTGTCGGCAACCAATTTTATCGTCAAAAAATAAACTATACTAAAAATGTTGAATTGATCAACTTGGTATACTAAATTTATAATTTTCCAAATTTAAAATATTATTAACATTTTCCCATAGTAGGACCAAGGGAGCTCGAGAACAATATATAGATGAGAAGCATATGCAATGTTTTAAATAGTTAAAGAAGATTTAAAATGTGGTGAGACAAATGTCATTTTCAATTGTCAATTGCCTCCTTAGATTTATTCTTTTTCCTGACATTTCATCTTTCAACCTACGTGTACTGCTGTATATTACCAAATATGTCTGAAGGAATTCCACATGATACGGCGTTTTGAATATGTATAGTTGCAATGTTGTATAGAACACATTTTGGTGGTGAAGTGTCTTATGATGGAATCTTGGGAATATCACTGAGCGACAAAGGAAGTATGTAACAAAGGTGAAAATTACTAATTTGGCTGGGAAATTGCTGAAAAATGAAAACACAAGTTTTCTCGAGGTTAAGAAAAAGGTTTTCTTGAGGTAAACGGGGATCACTTTCGCATCTCGGTTGCATTGCTGAAACTGGATTATTTAGAGAGAACATTCCCTTGTCCAGGATTCTCTTCCCACCATTCCAGAAATACATTACCAAAGGTTATGTTTCTGAAGAAGTTGCAGGAAAAGGGCTTGCACAGGTTAGCCTCAGTCGCTGCTAGTAATTATTGCGGTTGTAAATCAAAACTTTGAATCGTTGGTTGTTTATAAATATCGTCCACATGCTTGGATGTCTGCGGAGCTAAATCCCGATTCTGGTAAGACACGAAAGAGATAACTACACTGGCATACCCTCAGTTTGGCTTCATTACACAAATACCCCCTGAATTTGAGAAATTACCAAAATTGAGGATTTCATTATATCTGGATCAGTGAGTTTAAAAATATCTCTCCACCCCTGCTGACTACAACTGGCCAGTAATCTCTACAGTTCCAGGGATACCCTATTTTGACATTAACATTGATCAATCAATATTGAATTTAAATTTATGACTATAGCATGCTTTGGGCCAAACTTCAGAGTTCAGGTTATGTTAAGGGAACCTTCTGTAATTTCTCAAACTTGAGCCAAAGTTAGCATAATGAGGCCAAATCTCAGGGATATGTTGTAATAATCCTTGTTCAATACATAGCTATATATTGAGAGATTTTCCTTACCAGCTTCTTGAATATCCTGGTATTAAGCAATTCAAGCCTCATCCTAAGCAAACAACGGTATGTTTTGTTTACATTCAGGTAGTAAGTGATCCTAGCCTCTCAAAATCCGGTGTGTACTGGAGCTGGAATACAACATCTTTGTCCTCCGAGAAGCAGCTCTCGAAAGAGGCCAGTGATGCAGTGAAAGCACCTAACTCTGAGGGCAGCAATATAACCAGTATTATATAAACTTAGCAAGAGGAAAAAAATGCAAGTGAAAAGCAACTGTAGGAGTGTAGGACTTACCAATGAAATTATTATAGAGATCTGACTATTCTTATTGTTTAATGCTAGTGATAGTGAAAGAAGTTTAGACAACTATTGGTCTAACGTGACCCATGAAACTAACATAAACGCTGTATGACCATCCTTTAATTAATCAGTGAAAGCATCAGCTTTATTGGAAACCTATGATAATCAGTGAGAGCACCAGTTTACTACAAAACCTATAATACACATACAAACACTGCAGTACAAGCACAAATGATATAATGTTTTCCTTATATTTCCCAAATATAATTTTTTTTCCTAAACTTTCCATGCGACAAAGCAATCAAAGTTTTAATCAATCATAAGAAAGATCCATAAGAACTTGAAAATATGAAAAAATTAACTGCGATTTTCACCTGCTTGCTCTCATCTGACATTGCAACTAACACCTTCTTCAAGATGACCTCTGTGGGCTCATGCGAATTCTCTACAGCTTTCGATATGGCTTGCCACTTCTCTCCATGTTTTGGCCTGGCTGCGACACATCTGTTCAATACATCCTTCTGAGTTTCCTCACTACCGTGTTGAAGTTCAAAGTTATAAAGCAATGCCCAAAAATCCCCAATATCCGGAGAATGAGTAACAGCACTGTCGAACCATGACCTCACTTTATGAAGCTTTTTGTGATGCCAGAGAACCTTTCCAACAGCAGCAAGCACGTGAGGATCCTTCCCACATTTTTCAAGTGCTTCAGTGCTTTTTCTTTTTTGCTGATTCGGAGGAGCCATCTCGACTGAAGCAGCCCACAATATACCACTGGCCGGGCATTCTCGCAATGCCTTAGCCATCAAACTCCATGCTTCCTTGTTACTGTGTCGCAACTCGGCCCTCACAGAAGCAAGCCATAGTTCAGGGTTTCGCGGATTTTTCTGTCTCGCCCTGGCCAAAACTTCACGAGCTTTACTAAGGCCGTTTACTTTTTCCTCAAGGTGAGCAAGTGAAAGCCACAAAGGGATACAACCCGGGCAGTGCTTCAAGGCCAACTTATAAGCTTCCTTCGCTCCGTCCAAGTTATGGAGACGCTCCTCCAACTGTCCGAGCATAAGCCATAGTTTAAAAAATAAAGGGAAAAGTTTCAGCCCTTCTTCAATTAACATTTTTTCCTCCACATAGTTACCTAGTTCTCTCTCAACAATTGCAGATTTCATCCAAACTCTTGCTGTCCTGCCTCCCCTTTCCCTTTCTCGTGTGAGTAGCATTTTAGCTTTCTCTCTGTCAAGATTCTCCAATTCAAGGTCAGACGCAGCTAACGAAATTTCCTCGCAGTTGGGAATTTCTTCATAAGCTTTTTGAAGGATTTCTCGTGCAGCCTGCATTACCAGCAAGTGACTTCTCTTTGGCGCTCATTAGCCACAATTCTTCCACATCTGGTACGCACTTAAGTGCCTTGCACAGAAGTCCATCCAAGGATTGGCAGGTGCCATGGCTCAGTTCAAGCTGAGCTGCTTTACGCCATACGCTCTTCTCAGTCAGAAACACAGTACACGCATGAGCATAGATGGCCCTTGCCGTCTCAATGGAACCTCTCCTTTTGTAGTCCTCAGCATCATCAACCCAAGTCATCTTCCTATCTTCTTCCTCCACTCCAACTTCATAGTGAAATTAATTATAGCCTGACAAGTTGCAATATAACCAATTTTCTCAGCTTTCTCAGCCTCTCTCATCCACATCTCTCTGTCTATTGTCAGACCTTTATTCCGTAACGCTTGAATACCACTTTCTATAATCTCAGGCACCATGGCAGTATTTTCCATAGCTTCTTCCAACTCTGCTTCAATAATCCATAGAGTTGGCTCCCTAGGAGGATTGATCCTAGCAGTCTTCAATAAACCCTTCGCATTTTCATAAGTCTCCAACCTAATAGCAGCCACCCACAATTCAACATGCAATGGGCAGCATTCCACAGCTTTCAGCAGCATAAGCCTAGCATCTTCCTCATTAGCCTGGTCTATAATAGCCTTCATGAGCTTCACCGAACCCAAATTATGCTCAAGTCCTTTCCAAAATACCAAACTCTTAGTAATATGATTTTCCTCAAGCTTTCCGGCTTGCAACCACAACTTCTCCGAAGTCAGGATTGCCTTCACAGCCCTGGCAATCACAGCCTTTGCATTCACATGGGAAGAGGAAGAAGCCAAACGGCATGCCTCCAACCAAACATCCTCACTCTTTGGACATTCTTCACATCCTTTTTGGATGATTCTCTGTGCCGTCTGAATGTTTCCTGCTAACTCCTCGAACCTAGCAGCGGATATCCAACCATAAGGGAGCTTTGGATTTGTCTGCACGACAGACTTAAGCAACAACCTAGTTCTATTGATATCAGATATTACTGCATCTCTAGTAATTCTCATACTTTCCAAGTCTGTCAAGTAAGGCTTAGGATCAACCATTGTCAGCCCAGAAACAGAATCAGCTAACTGCTAACCTATCTAACTTGAGAAGCAACACAGTACCTCTTCCTTCCCCTACTGCAGTCAAATCCAGGACAGGAAAGAAAGTCTCAAACCTTCTCTTGGTATTTCTCAAGGAGTAATCTTCTTCTGTCTCCGGTATGCTATCCCAATCGGCAGCAGATAATGTACCCAATTTTCTTTTCAAATCCGTAAAATGCTCTGTAATTTCCAGATTTGAGGCACGATACTTGTCGATTTCTTCCTTCAACCGTGCCTCCCTCCTATCTTTGCGCCTTGAATCCATCCTCTGATCAATAGCCTCCCAAACCGCATCAGCCTCCATATCCTCATCAAAATACTCTGCAGAAGCAAACAATCCCGCATCATTCCCCTCAAACTCATCAAACAACTGCTGATTCCTTGGCAAGCCAGGAGCAGGACCAATATCAGAACGGGTGGTGAAGCCCGTGGCACCACGGCCAAGACCAGCAACATAATGTGGGGGAGGTTCCGAGTTGAGGAACTCCAACATCGGGTTGGGAGGAACCCGATCTGGCATACCGCCGAGTAATGGGATTAGTACGGTTAGGGCTGATTTTGGGGTGTTGGAATTATTATTTTTCCTTTTCTTTTAGTAGTTTAGTTTATTACGTTTCTTTGCCCCGCTCCTAGCCGTTGGA
>JBBMKE010434102.1:0-10203 GCA_037834125.1 Lippia alba
AAAAACTGGAATAATTATATTTTACAACAAAAGAATTAACTTAATCATTGGTAATTGGTAAAGAAAAAGAACTGGAATAATTAATACTGATATGTTACAATTTACAAACACCGAAAAGTAGGACTTATTGTTTTTTAAATTAGAGAAATAAAGCCAAAAGTAGGAATTATTGTTTTATAAATTAGAGAAATAAAAGGATGTCGTGCTATAGCGGGACCATGTTGCAGACATTTTGGTGCAGACATTTTGGTGTAATGATTATCTAAAGCCTGTAAAACTTTATATGAGGAGCAGGAGCACTTCTTTTATCTGAGGGTATTAAGTACTTTTTACACATGTATCTATCACTCAGAAAACAAATTGCGACTTCCAACCTATATTTACTTGAGGTTATATTGGGCTTAGCTTCAGTTTTAACCGTTGATCCATAAATCATGGCCAACAATGGTCCGAAGGGTATAATCGTCATTCGACTCCTAACTCAATTAGTTTAAACCCAATAATATATCTAATCGGTTGTATGAATCTCAATGACTTTACTAATTAAATCTCAAATATCAGGTCGAAGTTGGAGTTTAATTAGGATGTAAAATTTGGTTAAACTAAATGGTGTACATGAACTTAAAGAATTAATAGATTAAATACTATAGTTCAATTCTTTAAAATCATTTCTTAATTAATCTTTAATACAGAACGGCCTTTATACATGCATGAACTTATTTAAATGTTAATGGGGAAAATCATATCAATCATTAGCAGTAAAGCACTCAAGGTATCATTCTTTTCTTTATTCAAATTGATTAACGCACAAAATGATCAAAGGAAACACATATGCACAGGAACCTAAAAAATGAGGAATAAGACAGAATATTGCCTAGGTGAATATATCATCGTATTTATATAACACATGTGTCATTTATTCTAAAACTTTTAATTAAAATTATAATTGTGCTTAGAAAAACATACAGATTCTAAAACTAAATTAATCACACTTATAGGTCCATCAGTTAATACTATGTATTAAGAAAATAAATTAAATCAAACATCATTTGGTTTATTGAACAATAAGTCGGAAATAAAACCCATCAAATAATACTGATATCTAAAACTTAATCTACCCAATAAGTTATGGTACTTACAGGATATTGTATCGGAATTTATGGAACTTTTAGCTAAGAGAATCCCAGAAAGCCCGTTTTAGTTTCTCTTCGTTTTTGTTCACCGCAAAACATCTGCTGTCAGCATATATTATGATGACTAAGGTAAGGTAAGTGAATGAAGAAATGGGGTTCGTTCCTAAGGGTGTAAATTATTATTTTATTTCACTAATTCATTTATTAGTTAAGATGTCGGTTAAAAAATAATAATAATAATAAAACTCCGGTTTTTATCATTTAATTAATAAAATATCTGCTAAAAGGACGCATGGATGAGCCCTCCCTACTTTGATGCCTCTTTTGCCTTATAGTTGTTTAAATGAAAAATGAGTAAGCAATTTCCTTTTGACAAAACTTATCAGAAAACCGAAAATGTGTCGACTAGATTTAACAATTAAATTTCCAATTCCCAGGCATCATTACAACCTCATTATAATATACATATATATTTTATTATGTCAACCAAAAAAAATTATAATATACATATATATTTTATTACGTATGTATGTATAGAGGTCATATATAGTGGGTTTTTGTATTATAATAATTATAATAATATATTTTAAGATCCAAAGACAAACAGGTATATGTTCCAAATATTTATTTTGGGGTACAAGGATTCTGTTACTAATTAAAATTTTCAGATAAGACAGGTAATTATAATCAAAGAATTAAGATCAATTAAGTATATATATATATATATATATATTGGAAATTCAAATATTTAAGCGATCATTACAAAATTTAGTACTACTAATTGCACGTTGGACTAGTTAATCAAAATGATTTAGTCATAAAATAATGTTCAAAATATAAATTATACGATTGAATTTTTAAACATGCCCCGATATCTTAGTTCACTTAACCTTTTTGGTTCTGCTCAAAATGTGGGGTGACTAATAAAATTTTTCAGATAAGACAAGTAATTATAATCAAAGAATTAAGATCAATTAAGTGATATATATATATATATATGTATATCCCTTTGGAAATTCAAATATTTAAGCGATCATTACAAAATTTAGTACTACTAATTGCACG
Organism: Lippia alba; assembly: GCA_037834125.1. NCBI lineage: Eukaryota > Viridiplantae > Streptophyta > Magnoliopsida > Lamiales > Verbenaceae > Lippia > Lippia alba. The sequence continues at coordinate 2,199 of JBBMKE010434102.1, forward strand.
TTGGAGTGAATCAAAATGATTTAGTCATAACATAATGTTCAAAATATAAATTATATAGGATCGAATTTTTAAACATGCCATGACATCTTAGTTCACTTACCCTTTTTGGTTCGGCTCAAAATGTGGGGTGTTACAATACCTTTTTAGAAAATAAAAATAAAGTAAATTCTTTATTAATTAATTTATATTTAAACCTAATTATAACTTAGTTTATAATTATTTGAAAATTACAATATACTCCTACGGCTATATTTCAACTGTGGCCTCTTATTTCTAGTAGGGTTTTGTTAGATTTTGTCTCTAAAATTCTAAATTGCTCTCAGGAACTGAGTTGTTGAATTTATACCACATCGATAATTTTGTTGGAATATGTCTACATTAGGCATGACGTTGTAATTTTGATAGGAATAGTTGAACGTGCATGCACCCTAAATTACATAATCGTTCTATTATACTTAATGCACTCACATTTAGTTCGCCGCACGGACAAATTAATACATATTTCTCATATTTAATCTCTGCACATACGTATTTGTCACAGTTAGTTAATACATATATATTTCTCATATTTAGATCTGTGCACAAGCAAATTAATACGTATTTCGCACCTTTAGTTTTCCGCATAGGCCAATTAATACATATTTCTCATTTCTTGCTTAAACCCACTTATTATTTATTAGTTCTCGCATTTAACAATACGACCGCGAATTTTAATTTCTTGATATGGTATAAGATCATTTCAAAAATATAAAATGATTAAAATTTTATTCTCACTATGTGACTAGCATGCAACATATATTAGTTACTATTGTCCACATTTCTTGGCTATACAAAAATAATGAACAAAATTACAAAATTATTAATAATGTACACATATTTCAATAAAACGATATTTACATACTCAAAATTTAAAAACGCCGTTCATAAGGATATTTTGATAAAATTACATATTAAAAAAAATCAGAAATATTTTAGAAAAACAAGAGGTCAAGACTTTTAGTTGCTCTTTTGTTATCTTGCATAATCTTGTTGCATCTACCGATATGTTTATATATTTTGTTTTGGAAGCATGTTCACGTTATATCCTGAAACTTTACTTAATTCCGTTGAACTTAATGTTTTCCCACTTGTTCAATCTAAGTTATTAATTGTATGATATTATATGCTTAATTGCTTCTTTACTTGAGATCATGCTATTTGTTGTTGCATACATGTTTTTCAAAATTTTAAATTATTATGAATTTCACTGCTTTGTCAACACCTGAAAGGTTGTTTAGCATTACGTACGTCCGTTCGCCGAAGTATCTCTCGAGTGCTAGGATTTTCTAATTACTTAGGATGTACATCGGTGCAGGGTTGTGGCGTTGGGGGCGCTACAAGTTGCATACAACCATCTAATGTTTGCATTTATGACATATTAATTGTAATCTAAACATTTTTTAGTGTTTGATTAAAAAACATGACATGTAGCATGTTTATAAAACATACACGCTAATTGTATTTTCACAAAATAACTTAAAAATAAAGTTTAAATAGTGGTATGTTACAAATGCAAAAGTTTGACGTTATGGTAAATTACAAAATGGACATATTTTGGATGACAAAAAATATTTTCACCTAATAATAATAGCAAGAAAAATGTTAAAAAGACCATTAACTAAAATATTCGAGAAAAGAACAATAGTATTGGAATTTATAAAAAATTTAATATTCATATATTGAATCACTACACAGTTTATAGTTACAAGCAATGCCTTAACCATGATTTTTGCCACCTTTTCTGTCGTCCGCAATCATCCATCTTTAAAGGTCAATTTGAATAATGCAAGAAAATATATATGATATAAAGTGGTTGCGCGCCTTCATGAAAACTAGTTGATAATTTTCTAGCAAAATTGTGTTGGTTGCAAGTCACGTTGGAAAATTCAATGGAAAAAAGCGGACTTCTTTTTCCATTAGGAATTTTAATTGGTTGAAAAAAAAATTGAATTAAGATGGGGCTTATCTTTGCAATTTTTATTGCATTGCATGAGACTTTGCATGCATGCAAACATTCAGATCAACGTGAACTCCTCTTAGTATGGAAACATAACTAATCTTGCTTAACAATAATTCTTCATCAAAGCCCGTGGCTTTCATGACTAATCTGAATTGTTATAGGACTCTAAAACAACCTCTTCATGGAATTAGTGTAGGACTCTAAAACAACCTTTTCATAAATTGAGCCAAAGTTCAATTTTTTTTTAACAATCGAAGGTAATAATCACTTTCAAAGTAAATATTAACCAACATTATCAAAGTATTTCCTTTGTTTATCGAGTAGTTTTTTTTTTTTAATAACTCTTGCGGAATCCTAATTTGATTGAAATTTAATCCTCGTCACCAATTTAAAATGTTTTGTTGCTTATTTTTATGACATATGAAAATTTTCATCTCATCTATCTATATTATTAAGCGAGAGAGACAGATAGTAACTGTATGCCTTGTCTCTTGGACTCTTTTCTGTTTTCAGTTTAATTTTCTATTTTCTCTTTTTTTATTCATTTATTATTTTTGTATTTTTTGTTTTTTGACATTCTTTTTTTTTTAATTTATTTATATTTTTATCATTCTTACTGATGCGTCACAAAATCGCACCCCCTATTTGTATGAGGAAATTGAGTCGTGATAGCTTTATTATTTTGCAAAGAGTGTTAGTGCATGGAAAATAATATATGCTAATGAAATATTGATTATGGCAAGCAATAAGGAAAGTAAACTACTTATAATTCTAGCACTTGATATCACGATGAAAAATATCTTTTTAATAACCAAGGCAAATAAAGCAGTTAAAATAATAAAGCGTAAGCTTATCGTATCTAGGTAAGCTTGAGAGATCTTCACAGATTGCTGTCTACAATGCACGGACACTCCGAAAATTCATCCCGTGCAGTGTCGGACACGTGTTGGACGCGGACACGGCTCCGACACGGCACCGACACGTGTCCGACACGGTAAAATGTGTCTGAAAATTAAAAAAAAATTCCGACACGTTTGGGACACGGCTCCAAGCTTGTCCGACACGGCTTGGACACGGCTCCAAACGTGTCCGACACTCCGACACGAAAAAATAAAAAAAAAATTAATTTTTAATTTATTTTTTCTTTATATTTGATAATATAATTTTTTAAGAAAAAGAAATAATTATATAATATTTTCTAAAAGATGTATAATATTAATTTAAATTTTTTTCTTTATAATTTCATTATATAAAAAATGTATTGAGATTATTTGTAAAGACTTTAATATTGAATTAGGAAATAATGTATATTTTTTAAAGTTTGTAATATTGAGTACTTTTATAAATATTTTATTTTATATAAATATATATAATATATATATTTATATATAATTTATTTATGTATAATATAGCCTTGTTGGAGCCGTGTCGTGTCCTAAATTTTTAAAAAAATCCGTGTCGCCGTGTCGTGTCCTAAATTTTTAAAAAAATCCGTATCGCGGTGTCCGTGTCGTGTCGTATCCGTGTCGCCGTGTCCATGCATCATAGATTGTTGTAGATAGAGATAAGAGAGAGATTGAGAGAGAGAGAGAGAGAGAGAGAGTTGAGAGTATTTTTATTGATCTAATTGATCGTGTCGAATACAATAGGACTTCAATCATGTCGAATACAATATGACTTCTTCTATTTAAGGAGTATTTTTTTCTCTCTTTTGAAAGGAATTCTTTTTTTTTCACATTAATTTTTTTTTCTTTTTTCATGTTATCTATATGTTTTCTCAATTTTTTTTCTCATCTTAAATTTTTTTTCTTTTTTAATATAATATTTATCTTTTTTTCCTCATATTTTAAAATTTTTAACTAATATAATATTATCTTATGCTATTTATTAATTAATTAAGTTATTTATTATAATCTAATAATTATATTAAACATAATTATAGAAAAAATATATTAATATGAAACTTAATATATTTAAATAATAATTTTAGTTGCACACGCAACGTGTGTGCCGAGTTACTAGTACTATATATTAATCGCGAGAGGCAAAGATGGTCTCCCGAACTTGGTCTCTTTTTTATCTTATAATTTTTATCTCATTTTACTTATATTTTTTATTTTAGTTATTACTATGACAACATCTCATTCTATTCATTTATCTTTATTATGTTAAAAATTATTATAGAATATATATTAATAAAAATATTATTTTAAAAATATATATTAATAATTTCTGACCACATCAGAGCGATCCATATTGAGTGTCAACCCAATTAACGATCATATGCGGTAACAATTTGGACGTGTGAGTCAATTTTAATTCAACATTTATTCAACTTAGCCCATTGACAGCAGTCGCAATTTTTTTCGATGATAGATACATCTGTAAAAAGTACTGAATAGCCTCAGATAAAAGAAGTGCTCATCAGATAAAGTTTTACTTTTTAGCCCTACCAACCGTGCTCCTCAGATAAAGTTTTATTTTAACACCTACCAACCTTTAGATAATCATTGCACCAAAATGTCTGGAATATGGTCCCCTTTATCTCTCTAATTCAAGAAACAACAATTCCTACTTTTGGTATTCAACAACCGTTTGAAGTGAAAAGACAAATCTTGCTGAAGATAGAAGTCGGAGGAGGAGTTGTGAGGGACTTTTAGGTAATTTCATCATTTAGTATATTGCCACAAACATATGAAGTAAACAAATTAAAAGGTTTAGTTAATTAAAGCATTGCAAAAGCGTGCAGAGTAAACAGTGGGTTAGTTAATTAATGCATTGCAAAAAGGTTTATTGGGCCAGAAATGAAACCACCGCAAAAGTCAAGTAAACGCGTCCTTAGATCAGTGTTTGTAACATATGAGTACTCTGTATTTTTTAAAACTTTTTTTTTTTTTTTGTTCTTCTCAGTATTGTTTTATCAACCCCTCCAGTCTTCTTCTTCTGGACAACCCTACAATATAATTACTCCAGTTTTTTTTCTTTGCCAATGATTAAGTCAATTCTTTTGGTGTAAAATATAATTATTCTGTTTGTCAACGATTAAGTTAATTTTTTTGTTTGCCAATGATTAAGTTAATGAAATAGTCCTTTTGTTTAGTCAACAGATTAAATTGACTTAAGTTAATTAAGTTGATGAAATAATCAATCATAGTAATTAAAGCATTCACTCAGCTCACAAACAGACATATCAATCATAGAAATTAAAGCATTCACTCAGCTCACAAACAGACATATAACACACATAATGATCAACAAATGATTTATTATATACATCCGAGATTTATTGATACAGCATTTTGAAGAAATCCCACAAGAAAAAAATGGAAGCCAAGTAACGGAAACGAGCCATAATACTTAACCCTTGGTTTCTTTTTTTTTTTTTCTTGTGGGAAATGGAACAAGATGCCCCCGTTGAGGCTTGTAAGAATGATGGTTTCTTAATTTGCAATTTTCTTTGAGTATTTAAAGGTGATTATGGAGGGGTGGCGATCGGGGTGGGGGGTTAAAGTAGTAGAGAAAGATGCATTTTTGGTCCCATGGATCGTTATCACTTTCAGTCCCATGATTTTCAAAAGTCGTTTTTTTATTTTCATATTATTTAATTTTTATCAGCTTTAGTCTCACCGTTAGATTTTTGATGGAAAAGACACTTTTACCGTTAAAAGTCATTTTAGGTGGGACCAAGCTACTGTTCATCAATAGGTGATGAATTTTGGCGGATGAATTTTGCTTTTTTTTTTCTATTTTGTTATATATTGTAATTATATATTATTTATAATGTATGTAATACATATAATATATATTTTATAATATATTATATGTATAATATATAGCATAAATATTATATATATGCATTATATATATTATAAATAATATATAATATACAATATATTACAAAATATATATTGTTAATACACGTATATATTTGAATTACATATCAAAAAATGCATATTATAAATTAAAATATATAATATATACATGTATAACGTATTATATAAAATACAATATATATATATATATTCTTAATACACGTGTGTAATATATAATAAATACATACGCACATATATTAATATATATAATGAAATGCATATTATAAATTAAAATATATAACATATACATATATTTTATATTATATATAATATATGTATTACAATATTATATGTCAGCGTACTATAATAATATATACATATGTGTGTATATAGATATATATACTATATTATATTATTTTTACCAATATATAATATATGTATATATATGTATTATATATGCGTATTACATATATTTTATTATATATAATATATAACAAAATATATATTGTTAATTCGCATGCGTTGCATATAATATATAATGCCCATATATATTAAAATACATAGATTAAAATGCATGTTATAAATTAAAATATATAATATATACTTATATTACATATTATATAAAACATAATACACATATTATATATAATAAATATGTATTTTTCATATATTATAATAAATATATACTGCTCATATACTGTTCATATATTATAATGTTAATTATATACATTATAAATAATATATAGTATACAATATATAACAAAATAGAAAAAGAAAAGGCAAAATTCATCCCACATAAAATTCATCATCTATTGATGAACATTGAACAGTAACTCGGTCCCACCTAAAATGATTTTTAACGGAGAAAGTGTCTTTTCCATCCAAAATGTAATGGTGGGACTAAAAATGATAAAAATTAAATAATGTGGGATTAGAAAAACGACTTTCGAAAATCATGCGACCAAAAGTGAGAATGGGCTATATTGTGGGACCAAAATGCATTTTTCTCAAAGTAATAAGTAACTTTTTCATATTTAGTAAAAGGGTAAAAGAAAAAAAAAAGGGGGTAAAAGTTGGGGAAAGTGTAACTAATTTACCATTTTTTGTATAACTGGAATTTTTTTGGTATAATTGGGTTTTAGAATTATAGTAATTGCGCAGTTAATTTTATTAGGCTGATTTCTGGACAATATTCCATAATTAAGCAATGTTTAATGCATTGATAGGTGTCTGGTGTCCTACGGCTGTGATCAAGTCAACGGTATATAATTTGAAATGCTTGGCAACGGTCAATCAATCGGACCTGATTAGTTGAAAATTTGGTGTCTCCATTTCTGGTAATTTTAATTTGAAATTTCCGGCGTTCATTTGAGAAGTATGAGAGTATAATTTTATTGCTTTTAACATTAGAGGCAAATCGACAACGACAACACATTTCAGTATTGTACTGTTCTATTTCATGTTTTATTTACCTACACAAGATATGTTTGGATCTTAGAGATTAAACATTATGTTAGTTGGAGTATTTTTTTAAAACTCTCATGAGTTGAAAAAATTTTAGTTTGTTTTAAGATCGAAATTTTTTTTAGTTTACTCCCCAGATGACAATCAAAATTTGATTTTACTCCATAATCTGGGCAGCAAATACGATATATTGCAATTTAAATACGCGATATCACGATTTGAATACGCGATTCTAATATTTTTGAGAAAACTCAGGAATCGCGAATTCAAATCGTGATATCGCATATCTAGATTGCAATATGTCGTATTTGTTGCCCAAATTGGAGAGTAAAGTCAAAATTTGATTCTCATCTGGGGAATGAACTAAAGAAATTTTCGACCTGAGGAGTGAATTAAAAATTGAGTCCACAATTGAGAATTTTTTCATAATTTCCCAATGTTAGTTTAACCACAAAATATTGTCTTTCGAATTCCTTGCTAGTTACAATGAAACTACCATTAATAAAAAGTTTTACGGCCGTTAACATTCCAACAAAATATTTAGTCACAAATTCTTTTTTAATGCACTGTGCTTTGAGAATTGACTCATGAGTGTTAATATGTAGACAAATGTATAGTTTGACACTATATGATTTGCAATATGCTGATTCACTCATTCCAAATATTAATGAATGTGATAAAATGTGAAAAGAGTATTATATACCAAGTTTGATCACATTCTTAATTAATT
>JBBMKE010434125.1:0-10201 GCA_037834125.1 Lippia alba
ACACATAATTCATTAAGTACATAAGTCACAAGAGTCATAAAACAAGGCACATTGAGCAATTAGGGTTCACGAATCAATGAGCCAATCATTCCTTTACACGTCGAGCACTCGGGTACATATAAACATATAAGAGCATCAAATTCATACAATAAATTCATAACAAAGCATATAAACTCATATTTCATAAAGTTTACAACACTGTATATCATATAAGGAACAAGGAATTCATATACAAAGCATGCACACCAAGTATAAAGTCATTCAAGCACATACGAAAGCATATCGCGCACATTCGTTCACAACTCGCACATATGAAGCATGTAGGAAATCAATTTCATATAAAATTATCAAATTCACGTAATAAATTCATAATAATTCATGCAACACATAATTCATCAAGTATACAATGCATAAGAAGCATACAAGAAGAAAAAAACACACGAAAAACACAAACGAAACGAAAACAAACACCAAAACCAACACAACTCGAAACTTGCCTCAATGAGGGTTGCGGCAGTGACTCAAAATAGGCATAAAATGGTATCTGCCATGACCAGCACTGTAGCAAGTCAAAACTAGGCCAAAATGGGGTCGCGGCCTAGCCTTAAAACGGTAGCGGCCGCGATCGGGCACAGCAGCCGCGGAAAAACACACTTCCAACCCTGAAACAACCCCAAAAACCCCAAAATCCAATCCCACACTCAAGAACACACATCATACAAAGTCTATGCAGCAAAGAACCAAAGATGCATGCCCTAAAACATGCTGGAAACGAACCTATACGTGCAAGAAAGGAAGAGAGATGCATCAAGTCTAAAATTTTAATTTTCTCCAATCAAGCATTAATGGCAACTCATGGAAACTCAAATACCAGATAAAATCCTTCCATACAAACATCAATGAGGGCAATGGGAGCATAAAACCTCAATCAAAACAAAGAAAACAACAAGGAATCATGCTAGAGCAAGATTTTCCCCAAAACCCTTCTCTACACCCACAAGATCAATATACCCCTCAAACATGGATAACATCTTGCATATAAGTAATTAAATTAACAAGGGATAGATGCTAGATCAATTTTAAAGCTTACCTTCAAGAGAAGGGATGAAATGAAGGTGAATGATGCCTTGGTGAAGAAGGTGAATAGTGATCTTTGAGGGAGATGGAGATGGCTCGGTTTTGTTGCCCTTTTTCCCTAACTTTGGAGTATGAAAATGAAATAAAATGGTTGGGGCTGATAGTATAAAGGGTTAGGGTCAAGTGGGTTCAAGTTTTGCCCAATTTGGTTAAGAAATGAGAGAGATATGGGTCAAATAGCCGGTAGGGTCATTATGGCGGGTTTAGGGGCATGTATGGATTCCGGGTGAGTTTCGGGCGGTTAAACAAGGTCGGAAAATTAACACGAGCACAAATATACAATCATAACACATAATTACACAACATACTCAAGTTTCACAAAATACAGAAATTGAATCAATCACGAAACCGGGGCAATTAGTTCACTTAAGAGCATATAGTTCATATAATCACTTAGGTTCAAATTCAAATATTCCAAATAATTCAAGTAATAACATTTAAATATATGAAATTAAATATAAAATGCATTTATAAACTATTAAATTACGCACGTTGGTAATCACATACGTTATACCTGTACGGCCGAAAAGTCAGGGCGTTACAACCTTCCCTCCTGATTCTCCTACTTGACCGAAGGCAACTCATCAAGACAACCACCCATTTTTCTTCCTCGGTTCCCACTTAGTCTCTTCCATTCAACACTTCTCCATGAGACTTAGCTAAGAAACTTTGCCGATTTCCAACTCTTGAATTCCTATCCCAAAACCTCATTCGGATTTCAATCGGGGATGAGGTTCAATTTCATCTCTATCTCTTTCATTTCTTCTTAAGTGTGAAACTCGGATCCATCTCGGTAACATCTTCAAAATGTGAGAATTGTGGATGGTGTTATGAATTCCCGGTTCTCCTCGAAGATCACTTCAATTGGTAGCATCTCCCAAGTGATACTATTCGAATGCATCTAAACGGTCTCCCGAATTGAGTTTGATAGAGCTAAATATTTTGTGCACTTCCCAATATCTTTTTTTCAACACTAGCTCATTGCATAATTGTATGTTATATGATATATTGCAATGGATTTCTTGTGAACCCCTTTTTCTTCCTTGTACTTTTCCCTACATCTCGATCATTTCATAAGACCACTACTAGCAAATCCCTTTCCTTTTTCCATCGATCTTGCAAATTCCTTTTCTTCCTTGAAATTTTTTTTAAGGACATCTTGTTCTTCATTTTCTTCATTTCGTCTGGTGTATTTTCGAGGTTATCCTTCTAAGTTGGATTCATCGAATCTACAATTGTTTCCATGGTTTATGTGACGACATCTTAATTGAAGATGGAATCCCAAATCCACTTGAAACTCTTGCTAAAAACCTTGATTCGAATCTTAGATCTTGATCCCAATCTATACCAACCAAAATTCCTAGAAGTTCCACAATCCCAAAAATCCTATCACAAAGCTTCTTAGCCTACTTCTTCGCCTTGTCGCTCATCTACTTCAATTCTTTGATAATTTAATATCCATCCGAACATTTATTCTCCCTTCTTGACAAGGACAGCCAATTTACCTCACGATGAAGAAGAACACAGCCAAACCGAATGATATGGAGTCTTAGAAAGTGCTTGAATCCCCGAGAGTAATTCGATCACAAATACCATCTCACTATCCAGCGACAAAGAATCCAAAATTTTTCAAAATTTAAACGGAGATCTTCGTTCACCTCAGCTACATCTTCAACTTAGCTCGATTCTTGAAATTATTTTGTAGATGACCAATATTCCGGTAACTTCATTCTCTATCAACTTGTGAGTTTTGAAATAAGGCAAAAGTGGCATCGATCTTGGTTCCATAACTACCAATCTCTTTTTTTTTTTTCTTACCCAAACTTTCTTAGCATAATAATCAGCAACGGTCCGATACTTGTACTCCATCCCATTCCAACAATCCTCTTCAACCTCAACACTCTGATAACCTCCATGGGATTCTCTTCCATACAACTTTACCATACCAACTCAAACATCCCAATGCAACTCAAGCCTTCCCCCGGGTGGGGATTTCTCCAAGTACCGAAGACCAACAAGTAGCAAGAAAGCAAATAGGAGCACATAGGATCACGTAGTTCATGTAATAAAAGAAAAACGCGCAAATAATTGCTCAATTTAAATAATGCATGTATATTCGTGATATGAATGCAATTGGTACCTCATACCGCGGTTTTGATGTCTATCCCAAATATTATGCCCTTACTCTCAAGAGCATAAGTGCAAGCTTACTTTCTCGATCTTTGAGGCACGGCATGAAATCCCGAACTCTTATGAGGGCATGCATCCGCTACATGATCTTTCTTCCTGCAAATCAAGCACAATTCCAGTCTTCTTCGGCAATTGTTATACGTGTGAGTCGGTCCTCTACAAGATGAGCATGGAGCTTTCTCTCGATGATCCACGCCTGAGGCTGGTAGTCCCTTTGGTGGTAGAGTAGCTTGTTCCTTCGGCCTCTTCTCCAAGCTCGATCCTTGGCTCTTGAATGGTTTAGCAATCGGATCCTTCTTCTTAAATTCTTTCTCTTATTCCAAAGCCCGCTGTACCGTATCCTTTAATGAAACGTAATTGTGCCCGGCTTATCCATGCCTCAACTCTTGCCTTAAACCTGCAATGAATTTTCGAGTCTTCCTCTTTTCATCTCGAGTGATATGAGGTGTGTATTTCCCGAGCCGGTTGAATATAGCGAGGTATTGTGCCACGGTCTGATCCTTTTGCTTAAATTCCATAAACTCCTGCTACTTACGTTCTCTCACAATCTCGGGTACAAAGGTTTCCCGGAACTCCCTTTTGAATACTTCCCAAGTGACTTCTTCTTCATCGGCTTCCAACTTTTCCTTTGTTCGCTCCCACCAATCATATGCATCGCCATCCTATTGGAAAATGGCGAATCTAGTTCTCTCTTGTATGGTAAACCGTCGAACATCATAAATCCTCTCTATTCTTGTTATCCATCCTTCCGAAACGGCATCATCCATTGGCCCAGAGAACCTAGGGAGATTATAGCTAAGGAAAATCCCGTGTGGATCTTGACGATCTTGTTGAAGCGGTGCATCCGTTTGTTGTGGTGGTGGTGCTTGAGCTCGTTGTTGTTCTACAAAATTGTAGACTGCATCCACGAAGCTTCCCATATCCATTGGAGGCGGTTGTGCTTCTTGTCCTTGTGGTGTAGGAGTACGGTCACGACGACGATCCGAAGATCTATCACGATTCCTCCTCGAAGGCATCCTATCAAATCAAACACTAGATATATGCATGGTTTCTTTAGTTCAATGCATGGAGTGCAATTAAGTCAGTCAAGTCAAGTATTAAAAGCACATTAGCACATGAGAAATGTAAAAATGCAATCACTTTGACAATTAGTTCCTATGCCGAACGACCTAACTCGACTCGACACGACACTAGAGCCGGGTTTTGCAACCCAAAGCTCTGATACCACTCAAGGATGTAACGCCCAGTGCGTATGACGTTACATCCCCCACACCAAGACCCGGATCCGGTCGAGAAATGGAAGTCCAAGCCCGAATCTGAAGTCAAGGCGAACGGGGACACAACACACTCACTAGGCTAGGCGGGACTAATCCTTAAACTAAATAATCGTACACACATGAAGAATAATTATTTCACGTAATAACATAAAGTTCAAGTACTCAAATAGGATCAAATAATTCATCGAATTACAAATAATTCACGTTATAGCAATTAATTAAAAGAAATTAAATAAGAAATGCATTAAAGAATAATTAAATTGCGCATGTTGGTCACACATACGTCATACCTTGTACGGCCGAAAAGTTGGGATGTTACACAAGATCTTTGTAACCACTCTAGAAGGGCAGCTCAAGATTGGTTCAATCGACTTCCACCTCGGAGTATCCAATCTTATCAGAATCTGACCGAGAAGTTTGTCGCTCACTTTTCATCCATGAAAGGGGACAAGCCGCCTTCAACGTATCTATACACAATCAAACAGGGCCCCAACGAGTCCTTAAGGGATTTCTTCACTCGGTTCTCTCAAGCCGTAATCAAAACCAACGAGCCTAGTATCGACCTCTTAATACCGATTGTTCATCAAGCTGTGATCAAAAACGACTGCGCCTGATACATCTTCCTGCAAAAACCTAAAAACCTTGTCGACATCCAAGCTGCCTCTTGTGATTGGATGCATCTCGAGGAACTCAAGAATTCGAGATTCAATGCAACCCAAACCAGGAAGAATGACCCAACTCGGTATCCTAAAGTAGATAATCGGCAAAAGAATGATGTACCCGGACCCTCACAGCCTCGAAAACACTTCACGCAACTAACTCGGCCAATAGAAAAAATTTACAATGTGATCCCCAAGCTCTTCAGAAAGCTGAAGCCCATGAAGAACACGGCCAAAAACCAAGAAAGCAACAAGTTTTGCAACTTCCACCAACAACGAGGACACAGTACGACCGATTGCAATGCTCTCCGAGAAGAAATTGAGAGGCTTATTAAGGGTGGACACTTGCAAGAATTTATCAAGAAAATCAATGACCATGCTTGAAATTGAGAACAACGATCCAATGTATCTCCTCAACGAGCTCGACAAGCTAAGCCACCTACCGAGCAAGAGCAAAACAACCCACCTTACCTCGGAAGGATCGATATGATTGCCGGAGGACCGTCCGATAGCGATTCTAAAATTGCTCGAAAGAGGACTCGAAGAGAAGCTGCTCGAGGATACTTTGGGCCCCGAGAAGTCTTCACTGTACACACTGACGAGCCCTGATGCGACAAGGAAATTATTTTTAGTTCTAACGATGTAATAGATACCCAGCACAACTCGAGTGACGCACCTAGTTGTCCCATGGTCGTCACTCTCGATGTTGCAAACTTTGTTGTATCTAGAAATCTTATCGATAATGGAAGCTCTAGCAATATTATTTTGTATTCGACTCAAGTTCGAATTAATTTACATGATAAACTATTGCTTGACCCTATCAGGACCCCTTTAACAGGATTTAGAGGAGCTAAAGTTTACACCAAAGGGCAAATTCGATTGGTTACCTTCATGGGGACTTTACCAAAAAGAGCCACTCGAGAAATTGAGTACTTGATAGTCGAAATGCCCTCAGCTTACAACATCATCCTCAGACGTCCCGACCTTATTGATTTCCGAGCGATAATATCGATATTCCATCAAATGTTAAAGCTTCCCATCCCCTTCGGAATAGGCGAACTAAGGTGTGATGTACGGGTGTCATGGACCTACTATGCCATATCGATGGACAGAACCACAAACCCCAGAGACAATTCCATCTCTTTTCCCGTCAATGATCTATTACCCGAGGACTACCTCGAAGATACAGAAAACATCACCCCAGAAACTTTCGATCATGCTAACACTCGAAACTAGAAAAAACAAAAAAAATAACTGAAGCTCTAATCATCTGAGGAACTCGAGATAGTCGAACTTTCCCCGGGTCATCCAGAAAAGAACACTTACGTTGGAAAAGGGCGTCGAGGGATCGAGGAGTGCATGCTTGTACAACTCCTCCAGGACAACCTCGATGTCTTCGCCTCGAGTGCTTCTAAGCTGGTAGGAGTCGACCGAAAAGTCATTGAGCACCACCTCAATGTCGATCCGTCCTCCAAACCTATAAAATAGAAACCACGCAAACAGAGCGACGCTCACAACACGATCATCGAAGGCGAAGTTAGCAAACTGTTGGATGCTCGATATATCACTCTGATACAATACACCGATTGGCTCTGCAACGTTATGCTAGTGCACAAACCCGGAGAAAAATGGCGCATGTGCAACGACTTTACCGACCTTAATAAGGCATGTTCGATGGATCCGTACCCCTTATCCCAAATCGATTAGCTGGTCGATTCCACGACGGGTTGTGAGTGCTTGAGCATGATGGATGCCTTCCAAGGTTATTACCAGATACGCATGGCTCGGGAAGACGAATCGAAGACTGCTTTCATTATTTTTAATGGCATCTACTATTTCAGAGTAATGCCTTTTGGGTTAAAGAACGTCGGAGCAACCTATCAACGCATGATGAACAAAGTTTTCGAGTCAAAAATCGGAGATTCTATGGAAGTCTACGTTGATGATATGATAGTCAAAAGCGAGAAGGCCGAGGACCATTTCGACCACCTCAAATGAGCGTTCGATCTGTTGAGGAAGTTTAATCTCAAACTGAATCCATCCAAGTGCACCTTAGGAGTCGATGGAGGAAAATTTCTCGAATACATAGTCAGTCGAAGAGGAATCGAAGCAAACCTTGCGAAAATCAAGGCAATACAACAGCTCCAGAAACCACAATCAATCAGGGATGTACAACGATTGATTGGTCGGATGATATCCCTCAACCGATTTATCTCTCGATCTTCAGAAAAGAACCTCCCTTTCTTTTAGACTTTAAGAAATGTAAAGTCTTTCGAGTGGACATCCGATTATGACCGGGATTTTGAGGACCTCAAACGGTACCTCTCACCTCCACTTCTCTTGACTAAGCCTATTGACTCGGAATCACTGTATCTCTACCTTGCTGTAACACATGAAACATTAGCTCAGTTCTGGTAGATATCCGAGACAGGAAACACTTACCTATATATTATTTGAGCAAGATCCTACATGGTCCAGAAATACGGTATTTGGAAATCGAGAAGTTTGCCCTCGCGGTGACCCATTCGTCTCAAAAGTTAAAACCATACTTTCAGGCGCACCCGATAATAGTGCTGAAGGATCAGCCACTTAAACAAATCATGGAGAAACCCGACGCCTCTGGCCGACTCACGCGTTGGTCGATCGAACTCGAACGGTTCGAGATAACGTACCGACCACGAGTAGCGTATCAGGCTCAAATCCTGGATGATTTTTTGGTAGAAAAGGACAACCCAACTACACTCAGACTCGACAACACCCTTTGGGCCATGCCGGTCGATGGCTCTTCGACCTCTTCGGGGGGAGGAGTGGGGGTACCCCTACAAAACACCCACGGAGATGTGCTGGAATATGCCATCGCCCTCGACTTTCCCGCAATAAATAATGAAGCAGAATACTAGGCCATCTTGGCAGGGTTAAAAATTACAAAAACACAAGAAATTACCCGGCTTAGAGCTTTAGCCAATTCCTAACTTGTTGTCGGGCAGATCACCAGGGAGTACGAAGCTCAGGAGGAAACGATAATAAAATATCTTAAATTGGTGCGAACACTTCTAACCGATTTCAAGGAATTCCAACTGATGCATATACCTAGAGAAGAGAATTCCCGAGCGGACAACTTGTCGAAATTCACCAACAGCCAGCACGGGTCCAAGGTAAAAATGATCATATTCCTCACTTCGGGGTAGAGAGCGATCGATCAGGTCTCGACACAAGTTCACGCAATCGATATTACTGAACCATGCTAGCTTGATAGCCTGGTCCTTTTCCTCCGAGATGGGCTTTTAACCGATAATCCAGCCGAACCAAGAAAGGTTAAATACCGAGCCCTGAATTTTTTTCTCGATAACCAAGGTCGGTTGTACAAAAGGGCTTTCATAGGCCCAACCAAGAGGTGTCTCCGACCTTTCCAAGTGCAGCAAGTACTCAGAGAAATCCATGTTGGATCTTGCGGAAATCATTCGGGTTACAAATCCCTCGTATTAAATGTTTCTCAAGCAAGATTCTACTGGCCTACCCTCCGAAAAGATTCTTATGAGTTCGTCAAAAAATGTGTTAGATGTCAAAAAATCACCACTTTATCTCATCAGCATCCAGCGGAAATGATCATAGTCGACTCGGCCTGGCCGTTCGACCAGTGAGGAATCAACATAATCAGACCATTTCCTCTTGCCTCACGACAGAGGCAATTTGTCATTGTTGCTATCGACTATTTCAGCAAATGGGTCGAAGCCCTCGCTGTTCCAAACATTACTTATCATGTCATTCGAGACTTCATCTGGAGGAACATCATCACTCGATTCGGCATTCCTCGGACCATCGTATGTGATAATGGACCGCAATTCTGAAGCAAACAACTCAGGGTGTATCTAACTGATTTCCGAATAAGCCAACGCTTTATATCGGTCGGGCACCCACAAGCCAATGGGCAAGTAGAAGTCACGAATCAAACTCTCATTCAAAATCTCAAGGCAAGACTCGACGCTAAGAAGGAATTCTGGGTCGATGAATTAGATGGGGTGCTATGGGCTTACAAGACAACTCCTCGAATGCCTATACGACAAACTCCCCCAGGATCGAACAACAAGCGCTCGAATAGAATTTTGTGCTCACGATCTCGATACAATTGATGAACTCCGAGAACAAGCCTATGAGAGGATGCAGACCTATCACGTGATAACTTGAAGAGCTTACAACAATCATCTCCTACCTCGATACTTCCAAGTCGGAGATCTGGTTCTAAAGAGAGCTGATGTCACCAAACACGTCGGAAAACTTGAAGACAACTGGGAAGGGCCATATCGGGTCACAACCATTGGGAGAAATCGATCTTATCATCCCGAAGATTTACAAAGAAACCCTTCCTCGATCTTAGAATGCTCACAACCTCAAGAATTTTTACTTGTAACTTTGTACTCGACTATTGTACCTCGATCTTTTTATCTAATGAAATACATGTTTTGATTCAATTTTGTCCTTCTTCTTAATTCTGATTTTATCGTGCTTTATCGTTACATCGAAAGATTCGAGCACACCTCACACATCTTATCGATACAATGCCCTCGATAATATAACTTGGATAAAAGAAATAAGATGTTTCGACAAACTCAATATTTTATTAACAAAGAGAATAGAATTACAACTTGGCAATAAATTAAAAACCTTAACAACTAAAGAACCTCGATGATAACATTCTCGAGTTCGTACTTTAGATTTTCCACATGGGAGCATATCATACTCGAGCCCCTACCTATTTACAAATGGGCTTCGAGTCAACAACTACTGGCGCTCACCCTAACAGTCGAGACGCCTAAAGAACAAGATGTTGGAAAACAGAATCAGAAAAGCAGCGGAATTTAAAAAAAAAATTTCCAACAAAAGGATCGGGGCTCGCAATTGTGAATCCAAATTCGTAGTGTTAGAAACTTACTTTCTAAA
>JBBMKE010434136.1:0-10201 GCA_037834125.1 Lippia alba
CCTCAGAATCTTCTCCATCCTCCTCGGCTCCAGCCATATCCAGCAGAAAACATTCCATAGCCACACAAGGAATATGGCGAGCAATGAGATGAGCGCAAACTTCCACATTTTTTTGTAAATTAAGTTGATGTTCTCTCCTGATCTCCAGAGGTCCTATTTATTATGGAGTGGCCGCTACTTTCAATTAGATTATTTCAAGTTGCAACATGGGTTCCAATTAGACTATGTTCGATTATAATATTAATGCAATATGGGGCATGGGCTGCAATTTTCATATAAGTATTAATTCATTTCTGCTGTATAAGTTTATATTGGTGGGATGGGGTACACATACCAATACACTCTGACAGTACAACCAATTATACAATCTGATGGTCCCATGCAAGCAATCATCCCGTCGGACTTTTCGAGGATTTTTCTTTTTTTAGTATTGGATTATGATTTATGATTCTCAGTGAATTGTTAGAAAACAATGAAACAATCTGTCTTGAACGAATAATATGTTGGGTCCTACCTACCTAATACAAGGTGCAGACATGATAAATAGAGTAAAAGCCCAGCAGTTCAACCAGTGAACAAATAACCACAAATAGAATAAATATAAGCTAATCAAGAAGAGTTGGGAAAAATAATGTCAAAAGAAGATAAAGTTAGAAGAAAATTAGGACGAAGAAGAAACGAAATTCAGTAGAATTAGGAAAAACTCTAAGTCAAATATTTTATAAATAAGGCCCTTACTGTTAGATATAGAAGAAGACATATTTGGGGAATTCTGTGTTGTTTACCGACTATAATTCGATTATGTAAAACATACAACATGATGCACTATATAATACAAGTCCACCTATACTAGATAAGTGAATAACACGATATATACAAATCCCTGATTTATAGTCTCTACTTTGTAGCTTTCCTAACACTCCCCCTCAAGTCCAGTATCGGATCAACGATGCTCAACTTGCTTAAGACTTCGCTGAAGGTCCTTCCATTTACCACCTTTGTTAATATATCCGCTAACTGATCCTCTGATCGGACAAATGGAATATCAATAACTTGCTCCTCCAACTTCTCTTTAATGAAGTGTCCATCTACCTCCACATGTTTGGTCCGATCTTGTTGTACCTGATTCTCTGATATGCTTATGGAAGTCCGATTATCACACCTCAATTTACTGGCTCCTACCACTGGAAAGCCAATTTATGCGAGTAACTTCCTTAGCCACAACACCTCGGTTATTCCTCGTGCAATACCCCGAAATTCTGCTTCTGCACTCGAAAGCGCTACCACTTTCTGCTTTTTACTCCTCCAAGTCACCAGATTTCCTCCAACTAATGTGAAATACCCAGAAGTGGACCGTCTATCCACAGGGTTCCCGGCCCAATCTGCGTCTGTATATGCCTCGATGTCTAGATGTCCGTGTTTCCGAAATAGAACACCCTTTTTCGGATGCCCCTTTAGATATCGACAAACTCTTAATACTGCATCCATATGATCTTTCTGAGGTCGATGCATAAATTGACTGAGAACTCCTACTGCATAGGCTATATCCGGCCAAGTGTGGGAAAGATAGGTCAATTTCCCAATTAATCGCTGACACTGGCCCTTTCTTCTCCCCCTTCAACTATTTGCAATCCATGATTGACAACTATCGGAGTGTCAACTGGCTTACACTCAAGAAGTCTAATCTCAGCAAGAAGGTATAGAACAAACTTTCGTTGGGAGATAAAAATGTCATGTCTTGACCTCAGCACCTCGATCCCTAAGAATTACTTGAGCTATCCAAGATCCTTCATTTCAAACTCTCGAAACAAGTTTTCCCGAATTCGGGAGAT
The DNA here is from genome assembly GCA_037834125.1 of Lippia alba. NCBI lineage: Eukaryota > Viridiplantae > Streptophyta > Magnoliopsida > Lamiales > Verbenaceae > Lippia > Lippia alba. The sequence goes on from JBBMKE010434136.1 coordinate 1,833, forward strand.
CTCCTCTGAGTCATCACCAGTGATGATTATGTCATCCGCGTAGACAATGAGACAAGTCACCTTATTCCCTCTTTTTTTCAGAAATAATGTATGATCTGAGTTAGTCAATCGTAAATTGTTAGGGTATCGGTTTCGCATTGAGTACAAGCCGGGGGCATCGAACGTGGTGGCCGATGCTTTGTCCCGAATGGAAGAGGACAATTCGGATGGTACTGTAATGGCGTTACTCTCCCAATCCATGGCTGATATTATAAGTATGGTTCAAGATGAGAATGGGACACAATCTGACCTACAAGAGTTTCATGCGTTGCATGCGAGGGGGGAATTGATGGCACATTTTTCTGTGGAGAATGGAGTTCTGTATTATGAACGCAGGCTATGCGTGGGTAAGAATTCACAGCTGCGGAACTTACTGTTGAAGGAATATCATGCGTCGCCAATGGGGGGACACGCAGGTGTTCATCGGACGTTCCAACGGCTTGCCGGGGTATTTTATTGGCAGAATATGCGCAAAGAGGTGAGGGAGTTTGTGGCAGCTTGTGAAGTGTGTCAGCGCACAAAATTCTCTACACAACCGCCGGGAGGATTGCTGCAGCCATTGCCTATACCCGAGCGAGTTTGGGAAGACGTTAGTATGGACTTTATTACGGGGCTTCCACTGTCCCAAGGTGCAACCGTTATCATGGTGGTCGTGGATAGATTATCAAAATATGCATATTTTGGGGCATTACCGGGAGACTTTGATGCTCATCGGGTGACATATTTATTTACTGATATGGTGGTGAAACTTCATGGAGTTCCCAAGACGATAATTTCTGATCGGGATAAGATATTCACAAGTAATTTTTGGAAGGCGTTGCATTCTTTGAGTGGGACGACATTAAAAATGAGTTCGGCTTTCCACCCACAAACGGATAACCAAACAGAGGTGATGAATCGAGTGTTGGAACAATATTTACGGGCTTTTTGTCATGACAAACCGGCAAGGTGGTCGATTTTGCTGCCGTGGGCGGAATATTCGTTGGATACGAGTCATAATTCAAGTGTGGGGATGATTCTGTTTCAAGTGGTGTATGGGCGCTTACCGCTGACGTTACTGCCGTACCGTAAGGGAATGAGTAATTTTCTGGCTATTGATGAGCTGTTGGTGGAGCGGGAAGAAGTATTGCAGCGTTTGAAGGAAAACTTGTGGGTAGCGCAGGCGCATATGAAAGCAACCGCTGATGCCGGGCGCAAAGAGGTACAGTTTCAGGTGGGCGAAACGGTACTGTTGAAGTTGCAACCTTATCGGCAGCAATCGGTGGCGCGAAGGAAGTCTCAGAAGGTAGCTCAACGGTATTTTGGACCTTTTGAAGTGCTTGAAAGATTGAGTCCGGTGGCCTATCATTTGAAGTTACCGACGACTTCTAGGATCCACCCGGTGTTTCACGTATCACTTTTACGAAGATTTCGTGGGGAAGGTGGGGAGAATCGGGCGCAGCAGCTGTCGGATGAGTTTGAGAGTGTACGATTCCCTGCTAAGCCCGTCGCGGTGCATGAAGTGCGGCATGTGTTGCAGCGTGGGAAATTGCAAGAGCAATGGCTCGTGGAATGGTCGGATGGGTCCCTCGATGATGCAACCTGGGAGCCGGCGAAGCGTATCCGACGCTTATTTCCTACTCTCAACCTTGAGGACAAGGTGGTTTTTTATGGGGGTGGGAATGATAAGGTTGTTGATGCTGGGAATAATGGTGTATCGGAGCAGGTCAGGGATGGTGCTGTAGGGGACAATGGTGATGCAAGAGAGGCTGCAGGTGGTGAGATGGCGGAGACATTGCTGCATCGTAGTCAGCGTTCAAGGCGCGCACCTGTGTGGCGGGAAGATTATGTGGAATCCTAGTTGGTTTAGGACTTTGCAGTAATATTTTTTCCTTATCGTATTTTAATTGTGAGTTTGCGTAATTGCTTAGATAGCCCTGGTGTAGGATTAGCTTATATTCTATTGGACTTTGTTATTTGGCAAGTTTTGATTAATCGAAATTCTTGAACCCTAAACTCTTGAGTCTCTCTTCAACCTCCAAATTTCTCCCTTTCCGGCGGGTCTTAGTTGGAAGTTTACGAGCTAGTGACGGCTCTAACGTTTCTTGGATCAGAATCCATATCACATGCTTTATGTGCGTTTTCCACATTACAATCTTTTCATTGGTTGCGTTCCTCTGCGTCAGCCTCCAGTCGGCCACATTAACCTGGGTGTACAATGTCTGCGAGCAGTCGTCGGAGCTGCGGTAAGCGTGCGTTCTCGTTTCTCTGAGTCTATGGAGTCAGCAATCTCAATCAATGGTCGAATCGGACATGACGATTAATCCCTTATGCTATTAAAAATGGATTCATGAGCTGCAGTAGCTTTGAATCGATCGAGAAGGTCTTGATTTACCTCGAAGGAGACGGAAAATTCTAGACCAGACCTGGTTTGGCCGAACCCAACCAATTAAAAAGACAAGTGTATATTTACAGTTGTCATTTGATTGGTCACTCTTCTTAAATTTTCCACCAACCACACAACAAGTGCAAAACACTCTCCCTCGTTATACCGGCTAATTGTCATTTGATTGGTCACTCTTTTTAAATTTTCCACCAACCATACAACAAGTGCAACACACTCTCCCTCGTTACCGGCTAATTGACATTTGATTGGTCACTCTTCTTAAATTTTCCACCAATCACACAACAGTGCAAAACACTCTCCCTCATTTAGCCGAGTCAGACTCGAACTAGAATTACCCGAATGAGAGAATCTGAATCTTAAGGTTGAAGGTGCCAACGGATAAAATTGACGTAAGAGATAAGTATCTGCAATTTGATTTTCTTTTATTAATTAGGTCATTTAGAAAAAAATATATATATACAAAAAAACCAACAAACAAAAAACAAAACTAATTTATTTAAAACTCTATAAATTTAATATTCCGTAACAACTTGATTGGATTGAAATTCTGTGATACTTTTCTTTATGTATACTCGGTAACTATCTTGGAATCAGAAATTTTCTTTTCAAGACACTCCGAGGTGGAATTACGAGCAATGTGGAACAGGCTCCCGAAGCTTGGCCTGGCGTTACTTATCTCGGAGAAGTAAGAATTACTCTAGATACGCTTTTTAATTAAGAGCAAGCAAACAGTATCAGCATGATGAGAGAGATATTTTCGTCCTTCGGAGACCTAAACACCACAACGAATCTTACTAGCAAGATAAGCTTTTTCTAGATTGATAAATTTTCTGATTCAAGTTCGATCATATTCACACTTAAGCTTTTTAGTTAGATTATATATTTCAACTTCTTCGAGTTAAATATGTTTCATATGGTAAAATATCACTACTTTTTTCTTTGGAGGGACGAGCAACCATGAGTGCTCTATGCCAATACAGTAGAACCATATAATATATTTTGCCTTCTTTATGTTTCCAGCTAATTAGGAAAACAATCTTTTGTCTTAATTGATGAAATTCTTTTTACCTTTATTGGTTCAAATCACTTGTCATATAGGATAAGCCGTATTTGATCACAATGGAGTCTTCCGAGATTGTATAAGAAGAGAAAGATGACTAGATTAGCCTCCAAGCGAGGGAAGTCAATCGATTTTACTACAAATCTGTTCGGGATATGATGGACAAGTTATGTGTTTCGACCTCAGCAACTATAAAAACGTGAATAAACAATTAAGATCTCATCACAACACTGAGCATCTTGTATTCGCGCAAATCTAGACAATATGAAGATGTTCAAAGAAGTGGAACAAAGTACACGGTATTTTTGAAATGGTTCAATAGTTCAACGAACTTAACATAGAAAAATCGAAGATGGTCCAACTACAAAAAGACAAGTTATATATTGATTTGTACCTCACAAATTAATATCATATCTTACATGATTTAAATATTGGGATCCTTTAAATAAAAACTTAGTTTTTGTTTGAAATTGCACTTATTTAAAAAAAAAGAAATTATGTTCGAATATGTGTTACTTTGAAAATGATATTTTCTGCTCGAATTTGTCAATAAACAAATAAAAATCTTTATTTTGATAAGACTTGGTTTGCTTAATGCGGATCCCGATCTACATCCCAATTGCCAAGGTCAAGCACTTATCTCTGATACCGAATAGTGAGGGCAAGTAATGTTTTAGATCCCAATTGCTAGGGCAAGTAATATTTTGGATCCCGACACTTCGGGACAAGTATTTGTTTGGATGTTGACCCATAGAACAAGTATTTGTTTTAGATTCCAACCCGTTAGGGCAAGCATTAGAGATTATGTTTTGATATGTGTCGAACAAGAATATTGAAAATTTTGATTGACAAGATCTGAAAATTTTGAGCACAAATATGATATTTAAAATTGTTTTAATTTATCGAAAAAGTTTAATGTTTTTGATCAATTGTTAGCTTATGAGATATAATTTGAACTTATAATTTTTGCTGACAGACGAACGTGATAATGATCTAAGGAGAGTTGCATCAAACATGGACCTTTTGAGGAGCTCAAGAAAGTGATAATGAATTGTTGGGCTGAACCTTCTATCAATCCCCACTGTTCTACGAACCTAGCGGATTTTTTTGGGGGGGTGGGGGATAGTGTTGGGGCCCTCCTACCTAGCCCAAAGACATGATCAATAGAACAAAAGTCCAAGCAGTTGAGCCAGTGAACAAATAACGACGAACATAAATAAGCTGATCAAGAGGAGTTGTTGGAAAAGATAACGATAAATTCAGAAGAAGATAAAGTTAGAAGAAGCCGATGAAGAAGAAACGGACTTTAATAGAACTAGGAAAGATCCTAAGTCAAATATTCTATAATTATGACTTGAGATATGACTAACCAAACTTTTGGTCTGATCAATCTTTCTGAAACTCTGGCTTATTTCGAAAAGATCCTTGAGGAAAGAGGGAACTTTTGGTCTGATCTTTTGATTGATCTCTCTAAAACCCTGGCTTATTTCGAAAAGATCCTTGATGAAAGAAGGATTAACTTTAAGGGTTTTGGGCTGGGATTATATATATATATTGCACACACCCCCAAATGGCCAAAAGGATTTGAACCCTGCCTTCGAAAAACAACCCTAAAACGACTTGGACCAACCTCCGTTGGCAACAACATTTTTATTATATCTATTTTCTCTCACCCCATTTCAGTCCTTTATTTTTTTTATGTATAATTGTTATCTTTTTTTTCCTTATATTTTATAGATTTTTTTATTTATCATAATATATTTTATACTTTAGTCTATTGGATCCTTAGACTTTTTCTTTATATTTTTTATTTTATTATTATCTTCATCCCCTTTGTTTTCTTAGATTCTTTTTATTTATTTATTTTATCCGTCCAACAATATCCTATTAATTTCTTTTTTATCTGAAATTTCTCTTTTCTTTCATCTAACTTCAATTCTTTCTTTTATATATTTTTTATTTTTTTTAATTTATTTATCATAATTCAGTCATTTTATTAAATATAATTATAAAATATATATTAGTACAAAAATTAATTTTATTATTTTTAAATAATAGTATATTTGCACATACAACGAGTGTGTGGGGTTACTAATCCATATTAAGCGAGAGAGGTAGATAATAACCGTTTGGTCTCTTGGACTATTGGACTCTTTTTTTCCTTTTTTTTCTATTTTTATTTATTATTTTTTTAATTCGTTTTGTTCTCTTGTATTTTTTTCTTTCTTTATTATTTATTTATTTCTTTTACCACCCCAACAACATATTTATTATATCTTTTTTTCTTACCCCATTATAAATTTTTTTCCTTTAAAATATAATTTTTATCTTTTTTTCCTTACATTTTATATATTTTTATTTATCATAATTTAATAATGATATCAAAATCAATTATAGAATAAATATCAATATACAAATTAATTTTAATATATTTAAATAATAATATTATTTTTATTTGTATATTCAATGAGTGCGTTATTTTTATTTTTTTCCTTATATTTTATATTTTTTATTTATCATAATTAAATAATTATACTAAAATTAATTATAGAATAAATATCAATATAAAAATTAATTATAATATATTTAAATAATAATATTATTTGTATTTGCACACACAATGAGTGTGTTATTTTTTTTCTTTTTTTCTTATACTTTATATTTTTTATTTATCATAATTTAATAGTTATATTAAAATTAATTATAGAATAAATATCAATGTAAAAATTAATTTAATATATTTAAATATTAATATTATTTTTATTTGCACATGCAATGAGTGTGCGTATTTATTAGTACTATATGTTTAAGCGAGAGACCCAAGTAATAATTGTTTTGATCTCTTGGTGTCCTCCTTTTTTTTGAATTTATATTTTATCGATTTTCTTATCTTCATTCTTTAATTTTCTCTTCTTTTTTTATTTATTATATTTTTTAACTTATATTTTCTCTCACTCCACTCCACTTCAATTCTTTTTATTTTTTTATATGTTTTTTCTTTAAAAATAATATTGTTTCGTATTTTATTCTTTTATGTTATTTATTTATTCATCATTATTTCATAATAATTATTATTAAAAATAATTATAAAATATATATTAATATAAAAATTAATGTTAATATATTTAAATAATAAAAAATTTTAATTTGCACACGCAATGAGTGTGTCAAAATTACTAGTTATATTAAAATTAATAACAAGAATAAATATCAATATGAAAATTAATTTTAATATATTTAAATAAGAGTATTGTTTTTATTTGCATACGCAACAAGTGTGCGGCATTTACTAGTTATATATTAAGCGAGAAACCCAGATAGTAACCGTTTTGGTCTCTTGGTGTCCTCTTTTTAGTTTTATTTATTTATCTTTTGTTTCTCTCACGTTTTTTTTTCTCTTCTCTCTCTTATTTGTTTGTTTTATCACTTTAAAAATATTTTTTTAACTTGTCTTTTCTCTTATTTAAATTTAAATTATTTTTTTACAAATAATTCATATCTTTTTTTCCAAAGATATCTATGTTTGATATATTATTCTTTTATGTTATCTATTTATTATAATTTAATAAATATATAAAAATAATATAAAATATATATTAATATAAAAATTGTTTTTAATATATTTAAATTATAAAAAAAAAATTTTTGCACGAATACCCCCTTGTGTTATAGTCTAATTAGCACTCCGAACTCTGTGATTTGAAAATTCTCAAAGAAAACCCAGTGGTTATATAAATTACTGAAAACCCTGTGATTGTATTAAAGTTAGCACTCAAAACCTACAACCACAGCTGTAGGGTTTGAAATGCTAATTGATTACAATCACAGGGTTCTCTTTGAAAATTTTCAAATCATAGAATTCTGAGTGCTAATTAAGTATATCAGAGGATTTTTGGTGCAATTAACTCTAAAAAAAAAAATTATTTGCACATGTGTGCCACTATTACTAGTTATATTCAAATCTTGTCTTCTTTGAGGATCCCATGGAGTTTTTCTGATGGTGGTCCATATTCAAATTTTGTCCCTATTTGCATGTTCATGCCACCAGGCACTCAGAACAACCCCCTAACTACACTACATTTCTCCCCTACCTTCTTCACCCTCCCTAAACATCCTCTTTCCCCTCCTCAAAACTCCATGGAGTCCTCTATCCAAAACCAAAATAGCAGCACAATCGATTACACCAAAGGGGTGAAAAACCTCGTCGACACCTCACCCGATCAGTTGAAGCATCTCCCACCCGCATTCCTTCTCCCATTACCAGAAAATCCCTTGTGTGCCGCCCACGCCAAGATCCCGGTAATCGATATCAGTCTCCTCGACGGATCCCCCGAATGCCGACTCGCCGTGGTTAAAGCCATCGGCTCTGCTTGTTCCGAGTGGGGGTTCTTTAGGATCGTGAATCACGGCGTTGATACGTATCTGATGGAGGAAATGCTGAAAGGTGTTGAAGAATTTTTCAATTTGAGTGCGGATGAGAAATTGAAGTATGCTTGTGAAGATGTGATGAGCCGTGTTAGGTATGGGACGAGCTTGAATACCTGGAAGCAGCATGATCTTCATTGGAGGGATTACCTCAGGCATTATGGTCATCCTTTTGATAGCTTCCACCTTTGGCCCCGTAATCCCCCTACATACAGGTCGGTCTAATTACTTAAGTGTAAAACTTTGTCTATCGATAAGAATTTTATTTGTAAAGATTTGAATACGAGACTTTTAGTTAAGTCAGTAAAATCACTTGATGATCGTTTTTGAGTTTATAAATATAAATTGCAAGTAAAATAACAATGTTAAAGTTAACTCATAGAATTGATATTAACTAATTATAAATGTAATTTTAATAACAATAATACTTATTAAGTTGCTGTGGCATTAATCCTATTA